>PVJN01030371.1:0-25677 GCA_004026805.1 Lasiurus borealis | reverse complement strand
GTTCGATTCCGGTCAAGGGCACAAGCCCAGGTTGTGGGCTTGATCCCCAGTGAGGGGGCGGGGGGGGAGAGCAGAAGGCAGCTGATCAATGATCCTCTCTCATCATTGATGTTTCTCTCTCTCTCTCCCTCACTCTCTGAAATCAATAAAAATATATTAAAAGTAAATAAATAAAACAAAGAGTTTGAGAACAAAGGAATACGTGGATAGAACTCCAGGCACTCAAAATCCTCAGACCTGGGCACATCCTGTGGTCGAGGCCGTGTGCACTGGGGTCAAAGGCCAGCGCTTAAAAAATCCTCACTCTGCCAGTGATTTGCTATGAGTCTGAAAACTACTTAGACCTCTTAAATCACCGTTTCTTCATCTGTAACATGGATACAGTGACACCCGCTCCACAGGGTTGCTTTGGTGATTACGGAGCTAATGCATAATGCCTGCAGAGTAAAAAGCTCAATGAATGGAAGTTCTGATCATAATGATATATCCACCAAGCGCAGATGGCTTTCTGAAACAGAAATAGCCCCAGTTAAATAAAAATTCCTAAAGGAAGTTGAGAGAGATCAGGCCTATGAAATGCTCAGTACTGCTGCGGTGTCCCCTGACCCTCGTACAGGCGGCTGGGCTCACGCTGCCCTGGCTGGCGGCAGATGGGCCGCAGGGCTGAAAGGATACAGCGCTTCCAGAGCGTGAAGGCCCGCCGCAGCGCCACCCTGCCGGCCAGCGCCTGCAGCCGGGCGTGGCGGGCATGCCAGCTCTGCCTCCGCTGCCAGGCCCACTGCCAGTCGCTGAAGTGTGTCTGCAGCACCGTGACGTGGTGGAACCGCTCGGCCATCTCTGCAACACAGAACATAGCTCAGCTGCCGCCTCCCGCGCTGGGCGGAGCAGGAAGCATCCCTCGTGCCAGCTGACCCCACCCCAAGCAGAGGGCACGGCTTCAAGGCAGTTCTCACGAGGAACCCTGCACTGCATGGTTTCTGAACAGGGGAGGGACCTCCGGGATGCCTGCAGCACGTCTCTTCTCCCCAAGGAAGGAGAAACGGTCTGTGATTTCAGGGGGGAGGATGCTAGGAGATCAGGGCGCTGAGGCCCCCAGTCACCACTGACAGCACGGCGACCGCTGCTTTCCGAGACCCCGCTCCACTTCTGCCTCTGGACGAGGGCTCCTGGACAGGCCTTCGGGGACCGAGGCCAGGACACAATGTCAGTCAACTGCTGGCCAAGGCCGGTGCTGCTCAGCCAGGCTGACTCGGGTCACCACCTGCGTCCCCTTGTGACACTGACTCGCTAAGGGCCTGAGGAGCTCGGGTCTGGGAAGTGGAAGGGAGTGGGTCTGGGAACGAAACGTGCAGTCTTCACTCCTAACGCTCCGGGCTTGGGCAGCCAGGCAGTGGCCCCGTCACTATTCTCAAAAGGACGCATTCACACTCTCCCCGGAGACAGCGCAGCAGCCTAGAGGTTTCTGCAGGGAGGTCGCGGTGAGTGCCGGAGAGCCCGGCCCGGCATCGAGCAGGAGTCACTTTAGCCCCGAATGTCCTGGTGACTGTGCCCTCTGCATGTGTTATTACTCCTGGACTCTCACTGGCAAGTAAGCGGCTGGCACGGTGCTACGAGGACTCAACATCCACTGCCCCAGGCATCCCTGTGACGGGGGCAAACAACCCAAATGCCCATGGACAGAAGAACGGCGAGGGTAGGTGAAGATAAGCCACCCTAGTAAGGACGACCATAAAAAAGATTACAACGTTTATGAAGAATGAAGACCCAGGGCAGTGTAGGCCAGCTGTATGGGGAAGAGCCACATACAAAATTGCCTGAATCATATTAATCGTAACAGGGTAGTTGTAGTATCTTTAAAACCTTTTTGAAGCCCTAGTTGGCTTGGCTCAGTGAATAGAGCATCAGCCTGCAGACTGAAGGATCCCAGGTTTGATTCCAGTCCAAGGGACACACGGGATTGTGGGCTCGATCCCCAGTAAGGGCGAGTGCAGGAGAAGCAGCCGATCAATGATTCTCTCTCATCATTGATGTTTCTCTCTCTCTCTTCCTCTCTGAAATCAATCAATATATATATATTTCAAAACTCTATTGAATAAAATACATGCGCAGAAGAAAATAAATGTGAATTGCGGATTATGTGCTTTCCTCCTCAGTCTCCCTGTACCAGGATTTGAAGCAGCCTCTGGTTCTCTCTCTCCTTGAGAAACAAGCTCCCCTGGCGGAAAGAGAGTGGAAATGGTGACCCGACCCTCTGTCTCTGGAGCCCCGAACCTCTTGCTCACCGTTCTGCTGCCTCTTTGCCCTCCGGGCCTGCAGGTAGTCAAGCCAGGCCTCCAGACACCTGCACTTCTGCCGGTGCTGATGGTGCCTCACTGCGCAGAGCAGCTTCCGTCTCTGTCTCTGGGCCTGCAGGACCTGTTCCTGCCACCAGGACCACGCCTGAAAGAGAGAGAAAAGACAATGATCAAAGGAGAGGCAGGAACGCAGAGGTGAAGCACAGGTGCGTAGGCCTATTGACTGAAGGGTCCCAGGTTTCATTCCAGTCATGGGCACATGCCCAGGTTGCGGGCTCAACACACACACACATACAGAAAAGGTAAAAACCAGACTCACAAAAGTGGCCATCTCTAAGCAGGATCCTAAGCTATGGGACTTTGGGGGGAGGGGATCTTTCAGAGGGTCATTCTGCTTCCAGAAAGTAAGGTATGTTTTGTTTTTTTCTGAATAAAGAACAAAACTACAAAGGAACAATCAAACCAAGGAGCAGACAAGCAGCAGGGACAACCGCAGCGTGACCTGATGCATCGGATCTGGGGCGGTGAGAGCCGCCTTTCCCTCCTCCGTGGGGGGAAGCCTGTTGTCCAGAGGCCCTTTCCCAGACACGTCAGTTTCCGGGAGGCCCACAAAGCAGCCCAGAGGGCACCCTGTAAACTCGCACCCCTGGGGAATCTCCAAGCACGCTCAGCGGGATGCGTGCCCTAGTTTGAAGATGACTGTCTCAGACACGACTTTGTACCTTAAACCTGAAACACCTCTTCGCCTTCCTTTCCTCTCAGCTGAATACCATTCTTCCTATTTCACCAGGAAAATAAAAGCAATCAAAAAAGAATTTTCTCCAGCTCCCCCCGCTCTACCCACCCCCCCACCTGGCCAGAGGCTCTGCCTTCTCTCCTGTTACCTCTGGATAAACTGTCCATGCTGCCATCAAAGTTCACCTCCCACTAGGGATGCATCCTACCTTCTCTCACCGTCTCAGGAGGATCTCTCTGGCAATTCCCTCAACTTCTACATCGATTTCCACCCTCTACTAGATTGTTAAACTCAGCATACAAATGTGCTATTATTTCTCCCATCAAAAATAATATTGATATATCCCTCAGAGATGTGAAAACCACAAGCAGCCCTAGCCAGTTTGGTTCAGTGGATAGAGTGTCGGCCTGTTGACTGAAGGGTCCCGGGTTTGATTCCAGTCGTCACCACCTTTCAGACCTCACGGACCACCAGCGGTCCACGGGCCACCGGCTGGGGACCACTGCTCCAGACCACACTTTGCCGGCGGCTAACACTAGACTTCTTTCCCTTCTTTTCCAAATTCCTAGTAAAGGCTGGCTGTTTTCTCATTTCTCTCCTCCCAGGCAGGTGTCCTTGAACCCTCTTCCCCCTCAGGCTTACTGAGACTGCTCTCATCAATGATCCCTTCAGTTTCCCAGTCTAAAGGTCGAAGTGCAGTCCTCTACTTCCCTGAACTGCCAGAAACAGCGGACACAGCCGACCAAACGGCCCTTCCCCTGGCTCCCATGACATCGCGGTTCTCTCTCTGTTCCCGTTGCTGATGCCCCGCTCACAGGCTCAGTCCTGGAACCCCTCCACTGCCCCCTCTCGCGTAGCTTTATTTCTCTTGAAAACATAAGCAAACACACTCTCTCTAGTTTCTCTCCCTCCCTTTCTTCCTCAGAAGGCAGCAGGGATGAACCAGAGGGTCCTATGAAGAGGTAAGTGGGATCACGTCACTCCTCCACTCAAAGCCAACAGCCTCCCACACACCCGGCCCCCGAATAATCAGAGCCAAAGCCTTTAACAGGCACAGCCTGCAAAAGCCCTACCATCTGCCTCCTTGTCACCGCGTGACCTACTAGCCCTTCCTTCTCCCGCAATGGGGTCCCTGGGCCCCATTCTAAAGTGGGGTGGGCGGCGGGTATAGAGAAGTCCCCCACTGGACACACACCAACAAGCAGTTCCTGGACACCAGTACAGTGTCCAGGAATTCAACTCAATTCTGACACTGTCTACCCAGGGGTAGCAGCCAACACTGCCGCCAATGGTAAGCCTTAGAACGCACGTGGAGCGTGGGAGTGGGCAGAAGAAAACACGAGGTGCGAGGGCTCTGGGCCGACTCTTAACTTTAGCTCCTTGTTTTTATTGCCTTTTTAAATGTTTTGTTTGTTATTGCACTTTTTTTTTTTAATCCTCACCTGAGGATACGTTTTTTGGGGGTTTTTTTGGTGTGTTTTTTTAATATATTTTATTGATTTTTCACAGAGAGGAAGGGAGAGGGATAGAGAGTCAGAAACATCGATAAGAGAGAGACATCGATCAGCCGCCTCCTGCACACCCCATACTGGAGAGGTGCCCGCAAGCAAGGTACATGCCCCCGACCAGAATCGAACCCGGGACCGTTCAGTCCGCAGGTCGACGCTCTCTCCACTGACCCAAACCGGTCTCGGCATGTTTTTCATTGATTCCAGAGAGAGGAAGGGAGAGGGAGAGAGGGGGAGAGAGAAATATGATGTGAGAGAGAAACATAGACTGGTTGCCTCACACATGTGCCCCAACTGGGGATCAGACCCAGAACCTTTGGGTCTATGGGACAACACTCCAACAGCGACACCTGGCCAGGGCTGGACTTCTTTTTCTTTAAATTACAGTGACATTTATTAGTTTCAGGAGTACAACAGCGTGGTTAGACATTTACGTAACTTACAACATGAGCTCCCTGAGATAGCCAAGACCATTTTTAGAAACAGAGTAAAGAAGACCCCTTTCCAGCGATGGAGCTTTACAGCCACACAATGAGGGAAGGAGTGGCGAGTGGCTGGCATGCACCGGGCACGGCCACATCCCAAGCGTCCGCCTCTGGGCGGGGGCCTCACAGGCAGAGGACTCACCTGCAGCCGGAGGCGCAGGGCCCTGTGCTTCACCGCGGCGGCGCAGAGAGCACGCCCCACCCGGACCTGTCCCAGCTGCCGCCTCCACTCGCTCCACCACACCCTGCGAAGAGCACAGAGAAGACAGGACCGGTCAGAAAACGTCCCGCAGGGAAGAGAAGAAGGGCAGTGCGGGCCGGGTCTCAGACTCTCAGCTCAAGTCCCTCTGCCTCGTGGCGCCATCTCCAGATTGACATGTGAGAGTCGCTGTTAAAGATGTCAATCGAGACACAGTCCTAATGCTTCCAATGAAGGTTTGGAAACTGCTGATTCTACGGTCAAATCCAGCCTTAAACCACATGCTCTGTAGGGCTTACAGAAATGTTTAAGAATATATAACGAATCACTGCCAAGGTTTAAAAAACCAGGCGAGTTCACAGAATAACCTGCAAAGAAAAGTGGCGTTTACATGTCTAGTCCTGGTGGATCCCTTCCTTTCCTACTTCCTGGCCGGGTTTCATCCCAGTCTTAGCTTCTCCTCTGCTCATTTCCTAAAAACAGTTAACGAGGACATGAGAGCCAGCACCCTCTGCTTCCCAGAAACACTCAATGTGCCTGGTCACTCCAACCCGCCAGAATCTCTTTCCTCCTAACCGTGGCCATGCTAGCTGTGTCACACACTTCAAAACCTCAAGCTTTCTTTCGGTATCCGTTCTCTTTCAGAGCACTCAGGGAACTGTGAGCTCCCTAAATGCAGCCCCAGCACCCGATAAGCCCTCAATAAATATACACCGAGTAAATAAAATCATGTAAAATCACCATTTTAGACGCTAGTAGGACTGCATATTCATTAAGAATCTTACAATATTTGCTGAATAAATTTTAAATCATTTCAAAATTACTTTATTTTAAATGACTTCTATATGTCCATCCTCTGGTAAAATACTTTACAAATATTATCTTAAACGTGTCTCCATGCCAACCTTGAAAGATACTTAATGGTGTGCCCCTTTCACAGACGAGAAAAGTGAGTCTTGGAGAGGTGAAATGACCCCATAATATATGTTGGAAGAGGGATGTGAACCCAACTCAGTCTAGATAAAAACCCTCTGCTCTTACCCATGTTACAGACAGCGCCCAGGTAGAAGCATGGGTTTGGCATCAGAAAAATGCGTTTACAACTTATAGGAGCTCGAGTAAGTTTCTCAACCTTTCTGAGACTTATTGTGTATCTTTATCTGTACAACAAGAACACTTCTTTTACAGTTTACAGTGCGGGTTAAATGAGACGCTTTACGTTAAAAAAATTAACACGCACACATACTTAACACAGTTTTTGCAAGCACTATGTCTCCGAGGACCATTCCTCCCTCAGGCCTACAAGAACACGGCGAGTAATCACTTAGTGTTACGATTATGCGAAAACCAGTGATCTTATAGTTGGACAAGTTGTCAACAAGTCTTTACTAGGCACCAATTATGTTCCAAACTGTTTTAAGTGGGTTTTAGCTGCAAGGCTGTGATAAAACGATCGCTGCTGAATGCACTCACCACAGAACGCTCCGCTGCCTGAAGCTCAGGGCGGTGGTCTGCATCTGAAATTTGGTCCTTCGAAAAACCACGTAGATCAACCAGGACTTCCAGGCCCGTCGCATCTTTTGCTTCGCATCTGGATGCACCAAAGAGATTTTCCAAAAAGGGGAGGGGGAGATGGGTTACTCTGGGTCATGGTAAAACTCAGGGGACTCTGTATTTCTCCCGCCTCTGAATGTCTCAGTTCCTCCAGGCTTCAGGTGCCCCCTGCTGGAGAAGTCGTGAAGTTCTACAAAATGAATCAAGATGCAAGAGCCTGTGAAGAATGGTTATGTAAGTGATGACAGGTACAAAACATTGGTAGGAAAATCAATACACTGCCCTGTTCAGAAAACCTTTAAAAGCCCTTTGTTTTTCAGAGAAATGATATGTAACATTTACATATGAAAGGATGTGAATAACACAGGAAGTAGAGAGGTGAGACTGGTGTGAGTTGATCATTGTCGAAGCTGGATGGGTGTATGTACATAGAGGTTCCTTATTCCATCTTTCAATTTTGTATAGATTTAAAATTTTCCGTAATATGGAGTTTAAGGACGAAGAAATCATGTTATAAGACTTGCTGTTTGAAACAATTCTAAAGTAGCATAAGCAAGACAAAAGGAAAGGCCACTCTCTCTATCTGTTTGGGAAACAGAGTAAGAAAGACGAGTAATGATCTTGGAGGAAAAAGGGTTAAGCTAGTAGATATGAAGGTGCAAAGGTCAACAGCTTTCCCTTTGTGGTCAATTCCATTTTCATTATGAAAGTTATCACTAATAATGTAAATTTCTTTTCTTTTTAGCATACAAAGGAGAAAATTTTACAGAGGATTTTCGGACTACTCTCCAAAATGTAATCAATAGGACGAGAGCTATACTTTATATTTCAAAGTTGTTGATAAGTCAACTCGAAATATGAAGAAAAATTTAACATGTAGCTTCCTCAAGCCCCCGCAGGCCTCAGGAACCCACACACCCTCGGCAACAAGGTTTAGAGCATGGTGCTATGGTTTAGAGCTGGGGTAAGAGGCCAGGTTTGAGGACGGGACCTTGTCGTGTATCAGGTAAGTAACCTTGCATAATAAGTTCCTTATCTATTAAGTGACGCCGCCTTAGAGAGATGTTTCCAGAGTCAGTGAGGTTATCTATGAAGACTGTCTCCAATGAGTGCAAGCTATTGTTTTCTGAGCCTGGAAATCCCAGGCATCTGCATCAATCATCTCTGCCCAGAGTCGGATGACATTTTGAGGACCACTGCTCCCTCAGGCTTACAAATCCCTGCAGACTTTTCGTTTATCAGTGGAAGTGAGTGGACCCGCCCTGAGGTCTGGGGACATGGTCTGAAACAATGGCATATGCCAGAAGTAACCTAAACGCTTAACAAAACAAAAATGGATAAGTTGGACTTCATCAAAATTAAAAGCTTTTGCTTTGCAAAGAATAAAGAGAATGATAAGACAAGCCCCAAGTGGGAGAAAGTGCTGACAAATGAGGGAAAACTATGAATAGGTAGGGACAGAATGTAGCTGGGTATTCACTGTGCCTTCCCCTCAATTTTGCTGTGAATCTAAAACTGCTCCCCAAAAATAAAGTCTTCATAAAAGGAAGATAAAAGCCAACCCGGGCATGTCCTCTAGACGTGCACTCCGTTTCTCACCGTAATTCTCGGCTCTCGCGTACTTGGCCCTCATGCGCTGCTGCTGCTGCACGAAGGTCTGCCAGGTCTGGAACATCAGGCTGTACAAGTAATACCTGAGCAGCCAAAAAAAGGAAATGGCATTTCTTTACAACAAATGATTCCTCGTTATAGGCTTGGTCTGTACTCAGGAGAAATCACCACGGACATTTCCGATACAAAAAAAAAATAAAAATTAAAAAAGCCGTCTTCATCCTGAGCTAAACGTTCATCGTCTATGATCACAGTGAAAACGACTGTCCTTGACAGAGAGTCGCTCTCCACACCTTACGGTGTCATTGAAAAAAGAAAGCCCAACTTTCCCGAGAATAACTTCACCTTCGGCATCCACAAAGCCATGATATTTGGATTGAAGTCATCTTTCTTAAAATAAATATTTTTTAATATATTTTTATTGATTTCAGAGAGGAAGGGAGAGGAAGAGATAGAAACATCAATGATGATAGAATTGATCAGCTGCCTCCTGCATGCTCCCTAACTGGGAATTGAACCCGAAACCAGGACATGTGCCCTTGTTCAGAATCGAACCCTGGACCCTTCAGTCTGCAGGCCAACGCTCTAGCCACTGAGCCAAACCTTAATATCCACAGTATGTAAAACATTACCTCTCCTCGGCGCTAAAACTTGGTCAATGACATTTTCTCTCTTTTCCTTCTCAATACATACACTGGACATATTCTAATTGTCAGTCCCTTCATATTTTCACTACACTATTTCCTTAGACTTGATTTTTCATACTACTCCAGCTTTTTAGAATTATTCAATATATCTATTTTATAAAAAAAAATATGTTAATCAGCCCTAGCCGGTTTGGCTCAGTGGCTAGAGCGTCAGCCTGCGAACTGAAAGGTCTCGGGTTCAATTCTGGTCAAGGACACATACCCGGGTTGTGGGCTTGATCCCCAGTGGGGGACTTGCAGGAGGTAGCTGATCAATGATTCTCTCTCATCATGGATGTTTCTAATGCTCTCTCCCTCTTCCTTCCTCTCTGAAATCAATAAAAATATTTAAAATATACATGTGTGTGTGTGTGTGTGTGTGTGTGTGTGTGTGTGTATCTCAGAACCCTTACCCCAAAGAACCTAAATAAGGAAGTGACTATAATGAGAGTGCACACCATTTTTTTAAAGGTACAATTTCCTTTTTTTCCCCCCAGAGAACTTCTCTTCAGTCCTTAAGGACTTAGCCCCTTCCGTGGGCTCTGGTGGAGGCAGTGGGCAGCACCCGCAGGGCTCAATCAAGGCGGCGGGGTTGGTCCTTCCTGACCGCCTCGCTGCGAAGGCACAGCTCACAGCCAAGAACTCTCCCATGCAGCTTGGGAAGCACACAGGCAGGGAAGACACTGGCTTCGGACGTGTCCCAATGGCAAGGGCCTCTGCTATGTCTCAAAGGACGAATGCCCTGTCCTCGGGCACGCATGGGGGCAGGTGGTGTGCCTGCGTGTGGCCACGGCCTTCTGGCACAGACCACACTGTTCCTTCTTTTCTGCGCCCTGTGAGCAAGGGCCCGAGGGCGAGAGTGAACACCATTTTAAACGCACAATGTGTCAGATTTACGTACCGGGCAAATATTTTCTCCTATAATCAGTATGAATTAAAGCAGCTTACATTAAAGAACAGAATATTCTCAGAATAAGAAATTATATATAAGTGAAAGTCAAGCAGCAAACCTTCTTCAAATCACTAACATGACCAACTACTGGTTATTTGACTTAGAGGAGCGTCTCTCGTGTATGCGCACTAAGGTGCACGTGTGCTTGGGTTTAACGTAGGATTTGGATCTTGCTATGTCTAAAATAATATGAAGAAAAATAGAAAACAATTCAGAACTTGTCTCTGTTTGACCATAAACATGCCAAGGAATCTATATATATAAAAACCTAAGCCACTGTTCAAGTAGGGGAGAGCAGGAAAAGATTAACTAAAGATCTTATATGCATACTAGAGGCCCAGTGTGCACTGGTGGGGTCCCTCTGCCTGGTCTGCAGGGATTGGGCCAAAACCGGCAGTCCAATATCCCCCAAGGGGTCCAGGATTGCTAAAGGGCTCAGGCCAGGCAGAGGGACTCCCTCTCCGGTGCACAAATCCATGCACCAGGCCTCTAGTTACCTGACAACATGCATCATTAAACTTAAAGTCACATAAATGAAATCTGACCTGTAGTAACAGTCTGCTCGAACGCAGAGCTTCCACTCCCGCTGGGAAACCCACCACTCTCCTTTCCATTCTTCAAAGACCTTCCGGAGCACCCTTTGCTTATAGTAACACCTAGGGCAACGGGAAAAATCAGCGGGACACGAGGATATTAAAGCTGATCTCTAGTCCCAAGTCACAGTTTCATTTTACCATTGCTTTCGCAAAAAGTGAGGCTCCTTATTTGATAACACCAAAATAGGTTAAAAATAGACATTTAACTTTCTTCAGATCAAAACCGTGTACTTTAGATCTTACCAACTAAAGGCATTAAAGTAAAATAAAAACCTGACTTTTCAAATACCATATTGAATTGTGAATTATTCTCAATTTTTTTCATGCACCAGACTAAAAAGTATTTTTGAACCCTGGACAGTATAGCTCAGTTGGTTGGAGCATTGTCCTGTATACCAAAAAGTTGCATGTTCAATTCCCAGTCAGGGCACATACCCACTGCCACGACTCTGCGCTTCCTCAGGGGCCTCTCTTACAGAGGCAGCCTCCTCTGCATCCTCAGGTGGCCAGTGACACCTCTGACCAAGGAGGCAGGGCAGGATGCAGCTGGGCATTTCCAGGAGCACTCTGCGGTCCTGCTGAGACAGGTGGAGCTCATACCACCTTCCCCCTCCTTCCTGGGTACAGCTAGATCAGTCATCTTGCAATTCTGCGGGGTCACCTCTGAGGACAAAGGGCCCACACACTAAGAATGGTGAACTAAAAAGGTACTAGCAGCCTACATCTTGGATGGCATCACTGAACAGCTGAACCAATACCAACCGCCAGACTATGTCTGAGAAAAAGCAAGTCCCAAATTGTGTAAGTCACTGCCAGATTTTCTCAAGTCAAACGCATTCCTAACTAATATATTCCAAGTGTTTGGGAAATGCTGATTGTAAGTTGATATTTTTGAAAAGAGATTTCCAGTGAAATATGGGTCAAATTTAAGTTAAATAAAATTAAGCAGGAAAAGGATTTGGGGAAGATGGTGAAGGCGGCGACGTTTTTCAAACTCTGAATCCTCCAAAAACACACAGAGCAGCCACACAGCAAAACCAAAAATTCCTGTGTCAATTACAACCAAACTAAGTGAGGAGACATCCCCAAGAATCCAAACTGCAGGCAGGTGAGGGCAAACGACTCCCAGTCAGAAGACCTGCACAGAATTGGCATTTGTCCAGGCAAAAAGGAGCAATGAGGTGGCCTGGGAGGAATGTAATAAAAGTTATGTGGCCCGGCCAGCGTGGCTCGTGGCTGAGCATCAACCTATGAACCTGGAGATCACAGTTCAAATCCTGGTCAGAGCACATGCCGAGGCTTGATCCTGTGTGGGGCGTGCAGGAGGCAGCCAATCAGTAACTCTCTCTCTCCTCACTGATGTTTCTCTCTTTCCCTTCCTCTCTGAAATCAGTAAAAAAATTAAATTAAAAAAATATTTTTTTAAGTTATGTGAATGGGATTTCTCCCTCTCTCTCAGCAAACTAGTACCAATTTCTTCTTCCTTTTTCACAAGTTCATGGAGAGAAGACTCATAATTACCCTACATCTTAGCAATCTCAGCATACTTTGTTTTGGGTTTTTTTTTCCTTATTAAGTCGGTAACTTTCACTTTTTCACTTAGAGGAAGCACTATGGCTTCTCTTTGGCATATCCAAATTGCCAGCGTCACTTTGGGGCCATTATTAAGTAAAGTAAGGGTAGGCTGAACACGAGCACTGTGATACAACAGTGGATCTGATAACTGAGATGGCCACTAAGTGACTAACAGGGTGGCACTGTGTGTCCGATGGATACTCAGGATAAAGGGATGATTCACTTTCTGGGCGTGACGGTGCATTATTTCATCATGTTACTCAGAATGGTGTGCAATTTAAAACTTATAAATTGTTGATCTCTGAAATTTCCCATTTAATATTTTCCGATCTCAGTTGAGAACCAGAAAAGCAGATGAAAAAAATTATCTGAGGGCATGAAGAGCTGCCACAGCAGTGGAGGAGGAGAGGGCCAGGGCCCAGAAGGGAGAGCTGAGGTGAGCAGCCCCTAACCTCTGCAACTGGGGTGGCTGCTCCACACTGGGAGCACTGCTGGACACCAAGGGGACGGGAGCAGTGAGGCCCCCAAGGTATTCAGAGAAAAGGTTGCAGAGAGGACAAACCTGCTGGAGACCCTGGATCAAGAGGCCCGAGGAAATGCTCCAGCCTAGAAAGCCAGGCTCAGAGAAGAACAGGAGAGTGGGAAGGAGGCGAGAACCATAACATCTGTTTTTTAAAAAACGCTTACATTCTCCGTGGTTGCCAATTCTCTCTAAAACACGCCCTAAACGGGCCCTCCTCTCCATCCCCACTCCTTGCTGCACGTGTCCCTGACCCCTGGGGCGTCCCCTGGCCGCCCATTCTGGACGTGGCAGCTAAAACTGTCAACCCAAAGCAGTGTGCGGTGGATTACCCCCAGCGAAGCTCTGGCAGAGGGACTTTCTCTGGACTAAAATGTCATTGCCACTGCCACAGCCAACGTTTTCCATAGAACGAGTCAATTTCTTGCCAGTGCCCTTAAAAGAGCTCAATTACTCTGGGCAAATACTTTTTTCCCAGAGGCTATTAGCTGTGCTGGTTTACTTTCTGATTCCTTCACACCTTCATTCAACCACACCAATATGTATTAAATGACCATTTCATTATATGTCTACTGGAGGCCAAGGGACGGGGTGGGAAGGACTGTTACATGTGCCTTAACAGAGGTTATGTGTGGGCTTACTACAGAAACAGAATGAACACGGCCGGAGCTCGGTGTTCCAAGCTAATACTACCTGGCTTCAGAGGGAAATACTCTTCCAAAAGTTTTCCGAATCCACAAATACAAGAACTTCCTGGCCACACATCTGGAAGATGAAAAGAAAGGACATGCACATTTTAAAACTCCTTTTGGCCTATTTCATCCGTTTTCTGGAAAGGAGAGGGAAACTTTTGGGTCCCAAAGGGAGAGATGCCAGCGTGAGTCAAAAGGTGAATCATAGCTAATTTTGCATCAAACAGAGCATAGGATGGGACAGATTTATAAAGCTACAATCAAGCAGGTTTTTTAAAAAATACTTTCAACATAAAGTCTTGTGTCAAGGAAGACTTCAGCCCAGCAGGTGTGACTTAGTGGTTGAGTGTCGACCTTTGAACCGGGAGGTCACGGTTTGATTTCCAGTGGGGCTCGATCCTCAATGTGGGTTGTGCAGGAGGCAGCCGATCAATGACTCTCTTTATCACTGATGCTTCTCTCTTCCTCCCTCTTCTTCCTCTTTTAAATCAACATACACACACACACACACGTGTGTGTGTATATATATGTGTATATATCCATCCACTAAGCCAAACCAGCCATATATATAAATATATACGCGTGTGTGTGTGTGTGTGTGTGTGTGTGTGTGTGTATAGGTATGGACTTCGGAGTTGAGGAAAAGGAAGTTCAGGATAATGCTTTTGCTTAGATTGTTCCTTCTCCCTAGAATACCTGGCAAATGCCCACCTACCCATAAGGCTCATCTTCAACGCCTGCTCCTATGTGAACCCTTCTTGGACCTTCCTCAACCCACACAGGGTGAATGCTTTGTACCCTCAGCACTCTATTCTCTTCTGGAACATTATGACACCAAATCACAGTGGTGGGTTTGCAGGGGCCTCTCGTGCCCTCTGCTGTGAGCCCCTGAGAGCAGGGACTGGGCCTTACAGTATCCCCAGTACCCAGTGCGCACGCACACAAAGTTGACCTGTCTCGGCCAGTGAACCTCTGGGTTGAGCTGGGGATGTTTCTCTTCCTCCTGACAGTTAGCTGGCGTATTCTCACATTATCCTTCGGGAGTTGGCTTACCCTCCGCTTCCTGCAGGAAGTCACTGCTGACTACACTAGCCTGGCTGTCCCTGACACATGAACCTGCCTCTGGTATCACACCCTCTCCTTCACTGCACTTACCACACTCTGCTGTTGTGACTTATTTAACAGTCTAGCAAGCATCCCTGCTTTTCAGCTTTGGTGAGGTCAAGGGACCAGGAATGCCTTCTTCGCCTTGTATTATTGCTCAGCATCTAGCATAACACTGGCAAAGCGGGGGGCGTGCAGGAGGCACCTGGCCAATTTTATATAAATGGCTGGGTGCCTTGGATGGTGCTAATCAAGAGTAACAGAAAATAGTCATTTTTCTTGGACCATGTTTAGACTTTTTTTTTTTTATAGCTTACACACTGTGGGCTACTAACTGGAGAACGTGAATGCAAACACTCAGTGACAGGTTTTATGTTTGCTGAGTCCTAAATATTTCTTTTTCTTCCGAACATTCTGCCATGAAAGGCAGGCATGGAGGTGTCCAACTAAATGAGATAGGAGAATAAGAATCATCCCTCGATTTTTTTTTTACTAAAATTTATATTTACAGAGAGGAAGAGGGAGAGATTGAAACATCAATGATGAGAATCACTGATCAGCTGCCTCCTGAATGCCCCACACTAGGGACTGAGCTCACAACCCAGGCATGTGCCCTTGATGGGAATCGAACCCAGGACCCTTCAGTCCCCAGGCTGACGCTCTATCCACTGAGCCAAACCAGCCAGGGCTCATCCCTCTATCTTAACCAAGAAGGGAGGACAATGAAAAGTTCACTGCAGGCAGGCGACCACTGGCATGCTCACCTGATACGCAATTCTTTTAACCGACCCCTTTGGGTCCCAGCGTGACCCCGCACTGGATGGCTGGAACGAGGTGTCGCACTCCGGATCCCAGGGAAGGCGGGAGACTTCTTGTTGGACAGTATCTTTGGAGAATAAAGTTTCTTAACTGCACCATCCCTAAAAGACCTTAAATTTGAGGAGTAAGGGGAAACAGAATCAAATTATCTCTGCCTGTGATGCAAATACCTTTACACATATAAGTGAAATTAAATAAACCCTTTGAGACAGACGGATAATAACAACTATGCTTCCAGGACAACAAACAGCCCAATCTCTAACAGAAATACCTGCAGGCTCTAGGCATAAACTGCAGAGTTACAGGGACCCTTGTAGTCATTAGTCCTAACATCTTAATGTCACTTTAAGAGTAATCACTTATAAATTAGAAACATTCTTTTATAGGAATGATTTTCAGATAATGTGACTTTTACAACAATATGAAACCACATACTTTTACTAAACACTAAATTTCTGACTTTTAATCCTGCTTTAGAAACATTAAGAGTTTACATTACTGGGATGAACTCATGATTTTTTAAAATGTTTTTAATATGTATTTATTGATTTCAGAGAGGAGGGAAAGAGAGATAGAACATCAATGATGAGAATCATTGATCGGCTGCCTCCTGCACACCCCGCACGGCATGGGGATCAAGCCCACAACCCAGGCATGTGCCCTTGACTGTAAGTAATCAAATCCTGGGCCCTTCAGTCCACAGGCCCATGCTCTATCCATGGAGCCAAATCAGCTACGGCTGAACTCATGCTCTTTAAGAAATGTGTGGCAGGAGCTCTCTCCTCCAGGGAGTATGGCCCTGTACCATTCCCTTCTCCCTTCTATCCTCCCTCACTCCCCTGTTGCATGTCCCCTACCCTCAGTGGTCGGCAAACAGGTTTTTGAGCCACATGCGGCTCTTTTGCCCCTTGAGTGTGGCTCTTCCACAAAATATCACAGCCTTGCCAAAACCGGTCTGGCTCAGTGGATAGAGCATCAGCCTGCGGACTGAAAGGTCCCAGGTTCGATTCCGGTCAAGGGCATGTACGTTGGTGGCAGGCACATCTCCAGTAGGGGGCGTGCAGAAGGCGGCTGATCGATGTCTCTCTCTCATCGATGTTTCCAACTCTCTATCTCTTACAGAGAGGAAGGGAGAGGGATAGAGAGTTGGAAACATTGATGAGAGAAAGACATCAATCAGCCGCCTCTTGCACGCCCCCTACTGGGGGGACATACCCACAACGAGGATACATGCCCTTGACCGGAATCGAACCCAGAACCTTCCAGTCCACAGGCCGACACTCTATCCACTGAGCCAAACCGGTTTCGGACAATAAAATATATTTTAAAAAAAAATACCACGGCCTGGGCGAGTCTATTGTGAAGAAGTGGCGTTAGAAGAAGTTTAAGTTTAAAAAATTTGGCTCTCGAAAGAAATTCTCATCGGTGTCCTGT
This sequence comes from Lasiurus borealis, assembly GCA_004026805.1. Taxonomy (NCBI): domain Eukaryota; kingdom Metazoa; phylum Chordata; class Mammalia; order Chiroptera; family Vespertilionidae; genus Lasiurus; species Lasiurus borealis. The sequence continues at coordinate 8,912 of PVJN01030371.1, read as the reverse complement.
TGATGTTTAGCTCTGCGGACTAATGAGTTTGCAATCACTGCTCTAAGGGACCCCATGAGGCTTGCAGCCAGGGGAGCATGGGCAGCTGCAGCTCATTCAGGGCTAAGTCCTTGATCTCCAAACAGCAGGCAGCTGCAGCTGGTCCAGGGCTGACTCCCTGAACCTGTGTCTGACTTCCTGTGAGCTAAGGCAGCCCAACCTAGCTTCCTGTTGCTTCTCCTACCTTCCCTGTTTCACTGCGCTAAGTATGTTTTTGCTGCAGTCAACACACTCTTGCTTGCTTTTCTAAAAAAAAAAAAGGAAGGAAGGGAGGGGGCAGGGAGGAAGACAGAAACGCACGGCAGAACTCTACCTGCCGGAAATACTCGGAAGCAATGACATTCCATTAACAATGAGCGTACACAAAGCTTCCAGACTGTTTATAAAGGACCATTCCCTACTAAAAGAACAGATCCGAAACAAGAGAAATACAAGCTGAGCCTGGAAGAGCTTTTTAAGTCAGAAGACAAAGAGGTGTTCAAACACTGATGGGGGCATGTTAACCATCTGTATGCCCCAAGCGGTTATAGACCCAAACGGCGGGCCTTTATTATTTAAATTCCAAATACCGCGGCGGTTAACTGGTTAAAGACAAAGGTGCCAGCTTGAAAGAACTCCCACTGGCCAAGACTGGGGCAGTGTGAAGAGTAACAGGTGAAAACAGCCAGAATGAAACAGAAATTCATAAATCCACACTGATATAAATAAACAAGGGAATGAATAAATGTGTGTGAGAGAATGGAAAGTTTTACTTTGCAGTAAAATGCTTACTAATAAACTTTAAGGAGCCCGCTAGCATGATTCACTGGGTGAGAGTCGACCTATGAACCAGGAGTTCATGGTTCGGGTTCGAGTTCCCATCAGGGCACATGCCCAGGTTTCGGGCTCGATCCCCAGTGTGGGGAGTGCAGGAAGCAGCCAATCAATGATTCTTTCATTATTGATGTTTTTCTCTCTACCTCCCTCTTCCTCCTTTCTGAAATCAATAAAAAACATATGAAAATAAACTTAAAGGGAATTAGAAAAGCATCATTTAGGAACCATCATAGTAATAACTGACTCAGGTGAGAATCATGGATAGTGCTAGTTTGATAAGGAATAGGATGTTAATGTAGTTTCAAAAGTTATCTCCCCACTGCCCTGGCCGGGTGTCTCAGTTTGTTGGAGCAAACACGCACACACACACACTTGCCCCTTTCAACTGCTATGCATCCAATTCATCCAAGAAATAAATGGAAGGAGCCACCATTCCTCTGTGTGTGTGTGTGTGTGTGTGTGTGTGTGTGTGTGTGTGTGTGTGTTTTGGATGCTCTAACACAGTGGTTCTCAACCTTCCTAAGGCCGCGACCCTTGCATACAGTTCCTCATGGGGTGGTGACCCCCAACCATGAAATGTTGCTCCTGTGATGCATCGTGATGTCAATATCTGCATTTTCCGATGGTCTTAGGCGACCCACAGGTTGAGAACCGCTGCTCTAACAGCTCTTCCAGACTCGCCAGCACACTTATTCATTAATGCGGGTCCCTTTATGCAAGAAAACTCCAGTCCCCTCTCAGTAACCAAAGCCTTTAAAAGCATCCAGCTTATAAAGCATCCAGGTGGCCCCTACAGAACTCCTTCCAGCGGCAGGGCTGACCACTCGTGGGGAGACAGACTGCAGGCGACGAAGGCCACCCCACAGCCTGCTTCAACGTCCATTTGCTGTTTCCCAGTCCTCTGACCAGGATACAACCACGACATCCACTGCAACCTCCCTCCTGGCCAGGGGCCTGCCAGAAACCAGGGTGACCCTCAGCAATCCTGCCACCCCGCTGCCAGGGAGGTCAGGTTGTTCCCTAGGATGCCCCGAGAAGGGAGAGGGTCCTGTCCCACCGCAGCGCCTCCCTGGGCGCGGGTGCCGAGAGGACATGTCTCATTCACTGGGCCCCAGCACCCAGCGCAGGCAGGGCCTGGCTCCATAAATGAATCAAAATCAAATCGTTAAGGAGGGATATTTCCCCACGCTCAAAATAGGCTCTGACTGTAACATAAGGGCTGAAATGTGCATTCTACTCCAGTGGATGAGAAACCTAAAAAGTGAGCAACAACAACAAAAATCCTTACTAACCTTCCTATCTCACCACTCAGGAATTGAGGACAAAAACCTTTTTTCTTTAATATGTTTTCTTTTTTATTTTAAAATGTATTTTATTGATTTTTTACAGAGAGGAAGGGAGAGGGATAGAGAGTTAGAAACATCGATAAGAGAGAGAGACATCAATCAGCCGCCTCCTGCACACCCTCCACTGGGGATGTGCCCACAACCAAGGTCCATGCCCTTGACCGCAATCGAACCCGGGACCCTTTAGTCCTCAGGCCGATGCTCTATCCACTGAGCCAAACCAGTTAGGGCTCTTTAATATGTTTTATTGATCTTCCTCAGGGAAGAAGGGAGAGGGGCAGAGAGCTAGAAACATCAACGAGAGAGAAACATCCATCAGCCGCCTCCTGCACGCCCCTCTCCCCCATCGGAACCGAACCCGGGACCCTCCAGTCCAGAGGCCCACACTCTATCCACTGAGCCAAAGCGGTTTCGGCAAAACTTTAAAAACAAACAAACAAACAAACAAACAAAAAACATTTACTCTTTTCACACACAAAATATTTACAGGCTTTTATCCGAGAGCCATCATTTCAGCTATTTCTTTTTTCCCACCCAAGTCGCATCACTCACCTGGAGTCAACCTTCCTCTCCATTCTCCGCTTAATCTTTTTTTTTAATGGAAATTCAACCAGTGGCTTGAGTTACACTATCCTGAGCGAGCGGAATCTTCATGAATCAAAGCCTTTTCTAAATACAAGGAAGAAAGAAGAAAAAAAAAAGAGGAGGGAGGGTATTTTGGGGGAGAGGACGGAAAAGAAAAAGAGAGAAACATCCTTTGGCTTGCCTTCCCGGAGACACCCCAACTGGGGATTGAACCCCGCGACCCAGGTGGGTGCCCTGCCCGGGAGCTGAGCCGGCGAACCTTCCGGTGCACGGGACACGCCGGCCGGGGTATGAACCCCCAGCTTTCCAACACCGCGACCCCAACAGCGGGGCCACCCCTTCCGTGCAGAAACCCGGTGCCAAGGTCACCAGCCAGGCGGGACGGCGGGACGGCGGGGGGTCCGGGCCTCGGGTCCCTGCACCTCTCCGGCCGCCAACACCACACACCTGCCCGGGGGCGCGCGAGGAACCGGGACGGCCGTCCCGGAGGATCCCAATGTCGGCCCCGGGGGGTTAGGAGGGGGCCCTGCGGCGTGTTTACACGCGCCCCCTCGCCGGCCACGCAGCGGGGACGTAGAGACCCGCCGACGCCCAGGCCCCGCATCCGACCCGCGCACGCGCAAGAGCCTGGCCCTCGCCCGCAGGGCACGGGGCGCGCGGGAGGACGCGGCGCCAGGTCCGCGCTCCGCGACCCTGACGAGAACGACGCGAGCGCCGCGCTGGGCGAGGACGGGCTCGGGGGGCCGCGGGGGCGCCCTTTCCACGCCTCCTCGAACCCCTCTTCCCCTCCCCTCGCTGCCCCGGGGGTGAGCAGCGGCACCCGCACGTCTAGACGAGGCGGACGACGAAGAGGAAGCCGAGCTGCCGCAGGACTCACCCGACAGACGTGCAGGCGCTGTCCGCTGGAAACGGGGCCTCAAAGAAGGTAGGGGGACACCCGGACCCGGCTTCGTCCCTGAGGAAGTCCAGCCTTCGGGGAGCGCGGCCGGCAGCCGGGCGGACGCCCACCAATTTCCGGCGCCCGTGCGGCCCACGCGGACTCTCGGCGTTTCCCGCGCCTCCGCGAGCGAATCTCGCGCCGGCCCCGCCCACATCTCCAAGGCGACGCGGCGTGCGTGAGGGACGCGCGGCGCCTGGGAAAGCCTGGAGTTCGCGCAGCCGCAGTGCGTCGGGTGACACGCCCCCCTCTGGCAGCCTCGCGCTGTACCGGGGCGCCCTGGCGGGGACCAAGCGATCGATTATCGATTATCGGTCTGGGCAAGGGGGTGGCGGGACGCGTTGTTCTGCAACCCCCCTAATTAAAATGGGCCCAGGCTGATAGCTTCTCAGTCCTTCTCTTAAAACGTAGTTAACAAGCACTAGTTAAAATGTTAAATTTGGGGTCCACTCTTGATCCTCTTTTAATAAAAAAATAGGAGTGGGTGAGGGCAGGCGAGACATCTTTACATGCTTTTCTCCTGTGCTTTGTAAAATATCGCTGGAAAGCACCCCAGATGTCTGGTGGAAGGAGCAAAAGCTAGCTAGTGTCATACATTTAAATGCTTGAAAGGTTTTACGTTAAAAACAAGAAATTGTTGGGTGTCTCGGGATTAGAGTATCAGGTAATTTGCATTTTTGCCGTATTTTCTACATATTGATTTTTTTAAAATATTTTATTGATTTTCTACAGAGAGGAAGGGAGAGGGATAGAGTTAGAAACATGGATGAGAGAGAGACATCCATCAGCTGCCTCTTGCACACCTCCTACTGGGGATGTGCCATCAACCAAGGTATATGCCCTTGACCGGAATCGAACCTGGGACCTTTCAGCCCGCAGGCTGACGCTCTATCCATTGAGCCAAACCGGTTTTGGCTACATATTGATTTTTTAAAATATATTTTTATTGATATCAGAGAGGGAGAAACAGAAACATCAATGAGGAGAAAGAATCATCCATCAGCTGCCTCTTGCACGCCACCCCCGCCTCCCCCACTGGGGATCCAGGCAGTAACCCAGGCATGTGCCCCTGATCAGAATTAAACTCGGGACCCTTCAGTCCACAGGCTGACGCTCTATCCACTGAGCCAAACCAGCTAGGGCTGAGCAGAGCTTCTTGAAAAATTTTTTTCCTTTTGATCCAGGTTGTGGTTGCATGAGTGAGTTTGCCTTGTGAAAATGTATTGAGATGAGCCCTTAGAATGTGTATACTTTTCTATATGCATATACTTCAATAAATATATATATATATTTAAATATATTTTATTGATTTTTTTTTTTTACAGAGAGGAAGGGAGAGGGATAAAAAGTCAGAAACATCGATGAGAGAAACATTGATCAGCCGCCTCCTGCACGCCCCCTACTGGAGATGTGCCCGCAACCAAGATACATGTCCCAACCAGAATCGAACCTGGGACCTTTCAGTCCGCAGGCCAATGCTCTATCCACTGAGCCAAACCGGTCTCGGCAATAAATATATATATTTTTTATAAAATGCTACAATGACAAGTTTTTGCAAGCACAGGTACATGTAGTTTACAGATGCCCCCCTTTAGTAAATTACTGCCTTTATTTCTAGGTAATAACTGTCTTCTTTCACAGAGGTAAACTGAGACCAAGGTTCCACCAGACATTCCAGAGCCTCGTGGAAGAGTACGTCCTCACTGAGACAAGCCAGAGGGCCTAGGGAATTGGCTCCAGGCCAAGCCAATATCACGATAATAAATTGCCTTGAGATAAAACGTGTGACTTGTGGCCATTTTAAAAGAGGCTCACACCTTCTTTGAACACGCCTCCCAGGTAAAGGTGGCATCTAAGTCCCCTCCCCTTGAACCGGGGCCAGTCCTGGTGACTCCTGGCTGAAGAACACAAGGTGGCCCAGCAGACACGGAGTGATCTTGAGGCAAAGTCAGTGACTGAGGCTTTTGTTCTCTCTGGATACCTGCCCGCGGAATCCAGCCACCCTCTTGCCACAGAAAAAGGCCACGTGTCAGCCAATTCGGTGGTCCCAGCTGACAGCCACCATCAGCCATCAAACATGTGAGCCACTAGGGCAGTGGTTCTCAACCTGTGGGTCGAGACCCCTTTGGGGGTCGCCTAAGGCCATCGGAAAACAGATATTTACATCACGATGCATCACAGTAGCAAAATTTCATGGTTGGGGGTCACCATCCCATGAGGAACTGTATGCAAGGGTCTCGGCCTCAGGAAGGTGGAGAACCACTGCACTAGGGGATCCTAGCCCCCAGCCTTCCACCACCACCGCCGATTCTCTATGGAGCAGAGACCAGCTGTCCCAGATAAAACCGCCCAAATTGCAGATGGAGTGCAACGTACGTGTGGAGTGAAGTCACTGATTTGGGGTATAGTTCGTTACACAGCAATACATAACAGGAACAGTGTTTTTAATATGTCTAATTCTCATTACAAGCTTAAAAAGGAGACAGCCCTCGCCGATTTGGCTCAGTGGATAGAGCGTCGATCCCTGGCTGCGGGCTCGATACTCCCCAGTAGGGGGCGTGCAGGAGGCAGCCAATCAATGTTTCTCTCATCTTTGATGTTTTTATCTCTTTCCCTTCCTCTCTGAAAAATTTTTAATATATATTTTATTGATTTTTCACAGAGAGGAAGGGAAAGGGATAAAAGCCAGAAACATCAATGAGAGAGAGACATCTATCAGCTGCCTCTTGCACGCCCCCTACTGGGAATGTGCCCGCAACCAATGTACATGCCCTTGACCGGAATCGAACCTGGGACCCTTCAGTCTGCAGGCTGATGCTCTATCCACTGAGCCAAACCGGTTTTGGCTGAAAAAAATTTTTTTTTTTTTTAAAGAAGAGTACTCCTCAGCAGGGTCGCTCAGTGGTTGAGCATTGACCCAAGCGGGAGAGAGGGAGGGGAAGAGAGAAAAACATCTGTGCGAGACACATTGATGGGTTGCCCGGTGCATGCAACCCCAACAGGGCCGGGGATCTACCTGCAACTTAGGTACCTGCTCTTGACCCCTTGACTGGAACAAACCGAGACCCTTGGTTCACTGCCGATGCTCTAACCAATGCACAACACCCACGAGGACAGGTCACAGCTTGGTTTTTAAAATAATGATTAAAACGACCGCTGTCCCATCACCTATAATGTGTCTCTGCAGAGGCTTAAAAAAAAAACACCCAGCAGCTTTATGGGAGGTGGTATGAGGCCTTTTGCCCACCTTACCCTATTTTAATCCTGACAACAGCGATGTGAGTCAGAGTTAGCATCATCCCAATTTTACAGATGAGAAAACCAAAGCTAAGAATAAATAAACGTCCTAATTCTCCGCAGCCTATAGGGCGTGCGGTAGGGCTGGGAGGCAAATTCGGCCCATTTGCAAATGCTTCCTCCCTCTCTGCCTCTTGAGAAAATATAATTCCTACGAAACACACTGTGCTTTCGCCTTACAGAGGAAAAGGAAAAAGGTTGCCATCACCATTTCCTCTGGTGTCGCCAAGATTCACAAAGAAGAAAACTCGGCGATCAGTGTCCAGCTCTTGGATCTCACCAGAAAGTTAAGCTCCAAGAAAGTAGGTCCCTTAAAAAAAAAACAAGACAAGACACCCACACCCATGTGTCATTTCACACTAAACCTGGGGCGGTCGGACCGACCGGGCGCGCGTCCTGCCGGGCAGGCTCACCGGAGCCCCTTCTGCCCGCTCCTCCCCGCTCCCGCGACAGGGGAACAATATTTGCATTTCTGGGTCCCCCTCCCGAGGGTCCGCACTCGGTCGTTCTAAGCGCTTGACGTTCCTTTTCACCTCCCCCCCCCCACACACACACACACACATACACACACACTCGCACTTCCCCTTCCCGGGCAGACCGGCAGGTTCTGGGCGGGAAAAACACATTTCGATGAATTTGTGCGTCGCCTGTAGCTCCATCAAAAGCAAGCGTGGCGCGCCTGCCTGGCGACACAACAGCAACAACAACAAAGTGATCGCGTTTCTCCCTCCGGAATGTTTATAGAGAGAAACCATTTTAAAAAAGAGCGGAAACCCAGATCACCGCACTGGAAAGAGCTGGGGTTCCAGCCCACACCCCGAAGGCTCAACCCCCCCACCCCCTCCCGGCTCGCCTGACTCGGATTCCCACCCGCCTAAAAGCCCCCCACGGTTCTTCTCCACGGGCGACAGCCGTGCAAACGCAGCGACCCCGGCCGCGCTGCCACCGCCTTCCCCCCACGAGAGGAGAGCACCCCAGCGGGGGTCGCGGGCTCCCCCACACCGCCCGTCCCGCTCCTCCCCGCCCCGAAGCGCGCGTGGGAACCCGGCCTTCTCCCAGGGGCTGCCCACGACGGCCGCCTGCGCGCACCGCGGCGGGGTGATGTCCACCCCCGGGCCCGGCCACCTCGCCCCCCGCCGCCACCTCCGCTCCGCGTCTCCACCTTCTCGCCGCCGAGCGCTCGCGGGAGCCGAAGGCCCAGGCGGCGCGGCGCGCCCCGACGGCCCCCCCTTTTCGGCCCGGCACCGCCGCGGCCACCTCACATCCGGGCTCGCGGCGGCGGCGGCGGCGGAGGCGGCGCCGGCGCCGGCGCCCGGCTGCGTGGAGGGAGTTATTAAGAGGGAGGGGGGCCGGCGCGGAGGGCGGAGGGCTGGGCCGCGGTTACGGCGGCTGAAGGGAGACAGCCCGGACGGGTTGTGGGGGGGGGAGGAGGGAGCGAGAGCGAAGGCCGCGCTGAGAAGCACTGGGACCGGCGCGGGGGCCGCGGAGAAGGGGGGAGCCGCGGCCGAGCGGAGAAGGGCCTCCGGGCGGCGGAGGCGCCGAGTAAGAGCCGGGCGGCGGGGAGGTACGGGGAGCCGCGGCGCCCCGGGGCCCGCAGAGAAGGGGCGCGGGCGCGCTGCTCCCGGGGTCGCGTGCGTTAGCGCGGACGCCGGGGCGCGGGCGCGCGCTTGTCGGGGGGCGGGCGGGCGGGGACACTCGGGAGCCAGCGGGGCAGCCCGCGAAGCGGGCTCGTGGGGCCCGAGAGCCGCCGGGGCCGGACGGCGGCGGGCCTGTGCCGGCTCCAGCGCGGAGCGGCCCGGGCTGGGGGGGTAGAGGGAAGGGGTTCGGTCTCCCCGTTCCCTCCGGCCCGCCTCCTCTCGTGAGTACAGTCCCCGCCCTTCCTCCGAAGGAGG
>PVJN01030370.1:0-25679 GCA_004026805.1 Lasiurus borealis | reverse complement strand
CAACCTTATATTAAAGTTAAATGGTTTGTAAACTGAGGTGTTTAATCCAGAAAAATATGACTTCTTTGGTTCTCTTGCTTGTTCTGCAGCAGAATTGACCACCCTGTCTTTCTGTGGACACTGTGGGAAAATGAGCATGATTTGGGAGTCAGACTTATTTTAAAACTACTGGCCTGCTACATGAAATTTGTGCATGGGGCGGGGGGTCTGCTCAGCCCAGCCTGCATCCTCTTGTAATCTGGGACCCCTGGCTCCTAACCACTCACCTGCCTGCCTGCCTGATCACCCCTAACTGCCCTCCCCTGCTGGCCTCATTTTACCCCCAACTTTCCTTCCTTGCTGTCCTGATCTTGCCCTCAACTTCCTTTCCTTGCTGGCCTGATCTCGCCCCCAATTGCCTCTGCCTACCTGACTACCCCTAACTACCCTCCCTTGCTGGCCTGATCTTGCCCCCAACTGCCCTTCATTGCTGTCCTGATCTTGCTCCCAACTTCCCTCCCCTGCTGGCCTGATCACCCCTAACGGCGTCTGCCTTGGTCCCCACCACCATGGCTTTGTCCAGAAAAAAGTCAGATGTCTGGAAGATGGCTGGTTGACCCAGTCTAATTAGCATATTATACTTTTAGTAGTATAGATAGATTATATAAGATAGGATTGCTTAAGTGGGGGTGGGAAGGGGGGAGCATTTTCCAGCAGGAGGAGAGCTCTTGACAGACAAAAATACATAATTTCTATATCTGGACTGATAGCCAGCCATATGACTCTACTGCCAAACTGGGCATTAAAAAATTGAACCACTTTCTTACACCTTACATCCTATAGCTGTTACCCTTAAGACCCCTCCTTAGCCCCCACCTTAGGTTCTGTCTTTGCACCCAGATTTGGTTCTGATTGGTTGGTTTCTATGCCAGTCAGCATCAAGAACACCATCTCCTAGGCAGCCATTGGCTCCTCACACTTTACCCAGATTTGGTTCTGATTGGTCAGTTTCTATGACAGTTAGCATCTTTGGACCTATCAATGGTCCTAATCAGAGAGGTGGGGTGATCAGCAGCCCCATGAGGCCCAAGAGAAAGAAAGGTGCAGCTGTTCGCCAGGCCCTGAGAGAAGGGAGAGGCAAGGGCTGATCAAAAGCTGCCACAGAGGCTATGGATCAGATCTGCTTCTCTCCATCCTCTCTCTGGGCCTGATCCACAGCCTCCTTGGCAGTTAGTGCTGGGTTGCAGTGCCTATAGCAGCGGACAGTCATTTTGGATGTTATGACCTTGAATTTTTATATACTAGGATACTAATTCCTTGTTGAAACTTAGTTTCATGTCCTTATTTTCCCTTTCTTTTGAAATCCTATATTCTACCTTATATTAAAGTTAAATGGTTTATAAACTGAGTTAAATAAAAACTTCTTCAAATCGTTTAAAACATAACATTAACACTAGGCTTTCTCAATCTTACATTCCAAAGTGAAGTTTCACTTAATGTCAATGAGTATCAGCTACTCTAGCTTCTTTATCTAATGATTATTTTTGGTCTTTACAAATCTTGATTTGGTATAACTATTGAATAACAAATTTGCTCTTAATTAATTCTGATGAATTTTCTAAAATGGTTTTAAGGCTTCTTTGAAAATACATATAACAGCAGTGTCATTAAAATAAAAATTCTATAATTGAATACTTGAAGTAACCTTGAAAGTTATATCAAGCATTAACAAATATTTAATTTAAATGTCATTTCTATTTCCTCATAACAATTTATTTATTTTGGAATTAGTGTGGAGTGGGCCTAAATCTCTTTTAAAAATGTCTGAGTCTGGCTAGTGTGGCTCAGTGGTTGAGCATTGACCTATGAACTAGGAGGTCACAGTTTGATTCCTGGTCAGGCCATATACCCAGGTTGTAGGCTTGATCCCCAGAAGGGGACATGCAGGAGGTAGCCAATAAATAAAAATATATATTTAAAAAAAAAGGAAAAATGTCTAAGTTGGCATGCATAGGTGGTGGAAATGTGAATTAGAAAACATGTTTGAAAGTAATTTAGCTTAATGCTTTTAGATTCTTCAAATTGTGCCTAGTATTTGACCTACTATTTACAATTTTGGAAGCTGATTTTCAGAAACAAATCAAATATTTAAAAAGCTGCATGAAAAAGTATGTTTATCACAGCATTATCTGAAATGCAAAAAATAAAAAAACACACATAAAGGAATGATTAAGGAAACATGGTATATCTATTTAATGAGATATTTTAGTGCCATTAAAAATATACAATAATACAGTGAAACATTAGTGTTATAATAGTGAAAATCAGGATGTAAACTATGCTTACAATAAGCTTGCAATTATTATATTAGTAGGAGAAAGACAATAATAAAAATCAGAGCAAAATAAATGAAAAAGAGACTGAAAAGATAGTAGAAAAGATCACTGAAACTAAGAGCTGATTTTTGAAAACATAAACAAAACTGACAAATCATTAGCTAGACTTACCAAGAAAAAAAGAGAAAGTATTAAAAGAAATAAAATCAGAAATAAAAGAGGAGAAATATGAAGAATCAAAAGAGACTATGATGAACAATAATATGCCAAAAATTGGACAACCTAGAAGAAATGGATGACTTCCTAGAAACATATAATTTATGAAGATTGAATTTGAACAGATTCAGTACTGGTAAAGAGATTGAATCCATAATCAAAAGCCTCCCCCAAAATGGAAGTCCAATACCAGAAGGTCTCACCTTTAAAGGAAAATAAATACTAATTCTTTTCAAATTCTTCGAAAAAATAGAAAAGCAGGCAGCACCACTTCCAAACCCAATTTACAAGGCCATTGTTATCCTGTTATCAAAACTAGACAAGGATACCACAAGAAAAGAAAATCACAGGCCAATATCCCTGATAAACATAGATGCAAAAATTCTCAACAAAATATTAGTATACCAAATTTAACAATTCATTAAAAAGATGTACGCTATGATCAAGTGGCATTTATTTCAGGGTTACAAGGATGGTTTGACATATACAAATCAGTCAATGTGATATATACCGCATTAACAAAATGAAGGATAAAAATTATATAATTCAATAGATAAAGAAAAAGTATTTGAGAAAATTCAACATACATTTATGATACAAACTCTCAACAAAGCAGGTGTAGAGGAAATGTAACTCAACATAGTAAAGGCCATGTGTGACAAGTCCCATAACTAACATCATAGTCAGTAGTGGAAAGCTGAAAGCTTTTCCTTTAAGCTCGGGAACTAGGCAAGAATCGTCCCTCTTGTCACACTTATTCAATGTAGTATTGGTAATCCTTTCAGAGCAATTAGGCAAGAAGAAATAGAAGCAGCTCAGTCATAAAAAAAAAAAAGTTACTATTTTATATAGAGAAACCCCTAAAAACAGTTAAAACTAATTAAACAAATTTATAAAGTTGCAAATACAAAATTAATATACAAATATCTGTTCCATTTTTATATACTAATAACAATATACCATGGAATTAAAAAAAACCAATCCATATAATTTCATCAAAAAGAATAAAATACCTAGGGATAAATTTAACCAAGAAGTTGAAAGACTTATATACTAAAAATTCTGAGACATTGATGAAAAAAAAAATGAAAAAGATACAAATAAATAAAAAAAATTCATCTTCATGGATTAGAAGAAATAATATTGTTAATAAAATGTTCATAGTATCCAAAGCAATCTACTGACTCAGTGCAATCCCTATCAAAAGTCTAAAGACATTTTTCAAATAGAAAACAATCCTAACATTTATATGGGGCCACAAAAGACCTCAACTAGCCAAAAGTAATCTTGAGAAAGAAGAACAAAGTTGGAGGTTTCATTCTTTCTGATTTAAAATTATATTACAAAGTTACAGGTAATTAAGACAATATGACATTGGCATAAAAACATACATATAGATCAATGGAACAGAAAGGAGATCCCAGAAATAAACCCATGCATATGATCAGTTATTTTATGAAAAAGGAGCCAAGATATTCAATAGGAAAGACAGTTTCTTCAATAAATGGTGGCTGGAAAAACTGGACAGCCACATGCAAAAGAATGACACTGGACCACTTTTTTACACTACCCCCCAAAAATAATTCAAAGTGGATTAAAGACTTGAATGTAAGACATGAAACCATAAAAGTCCTAGAAGAAAACATAGGCTTTAAGCTTCTTGACATGGGTCTTGGTGATGATTTTTTGGATTTGACATCAAAAGCAAAAGCAGCAAAAGCAAGAATAAACATCAAACTAAAAAGGTTCTGCACAACAAAATGAAACCATTAAGAAAATGAAAAAGGTGACCTACAGGTTAGGAGAAAATATTTGCAAATCATTTAATTGATAAGGAGTTAATATCCAAAATATACAAAACCTCATCAATCCATTAAAAAATAGCAGAGGCTCTGTCTGAATAGACATTTTCTCCAAGAAGATACACATGGCCAACAGATATCTGACAAGGTGTTCAACACAACTTACCCTCAGGGAAATGTAAATCAAAACCACAATGAGATATAACCTCACAACCATTAGACAAGAAACAAAAAGAATTATTAAGAAATGTGGAAAAGGGAATCCTTGTGCACACTTGGTGGGAATGTAAATTGGTGCAACCACTATAAAAGTCAATACAGAGGTTCCTGAAAAAAAAAATTAAAATAGAACTACCATATGATGCAGCAATTCTACTTCTAGGTATTTATACAAAGAAAATGAAAACATTAGCTGGAAAAGAAATATGCATTTTGATGTTCATTGCAGCTTTACTTCAATAGCCAAGACATGCAGGCAACCTGAGTGTCCATTAACATGGATGAATGGATAAAGAAAATGTAGTTTATAGATATACAGTGGAATATTATTCAGCTATCAAAAGGAAGGAAATCCTGCCATTTGTGACACATGGGTGGAACTTGAGGCATTATGTTAAGTGAAATAAATTCAGACAGAGAAAGACAAATATGATCTCCCATATAAGTGAAATCTTAAAACAAAAAACCATCCTTCACCAGTTTGGCTTAGTAGATAGAGCATTTGCCTGTGGACTGAAGGGTCCCAGATTCAATTCCGATCAAGGGCACACACCTCAGGTGCAGGCTCAACGTGTGCAAGAGGCAATCAATAGATGTGTCTCTCTCACATTGATGTTTCTCTCTCTGTCTCTCCCCCTCCCTTCCACTCTCTATCATCAGGTGAGGAATAACAAAACAAACAAACAAAAACAAAGCAAACTCACAAAGAGAACAGATAAGTGATTTCCAGAGACAGGGATAAGTATAGGCAAAATAAAACAAATAAGTCCTGATTGAGCATGCTGACTAGAGTTAATCGTTCTGTATTTGAAAGTTGCTAAGAGATCAGATTTTAAAAGTTCTCATCACAAGGAAAAAAATTATAACTATATGGGATGATGAATGTTAACTAGATAATGTGTTAATCATTTTGCCATATATACAAATATTGAATCATTTTTGTTGTACACCTGAAAGTAATATAATGTTACATATTATTTATATCATAAAATTTTTAAAATATATTTTTATTGATTTCAGAGAGGAAGGAAGAGGGAGAGAGAGATAGAAACATCAATGATAAGAGAGAATCATCAATTGGCTGCCTTCTGCATGCCACCCATGGGGGATTGAGCCTGCAACCCAGGCATGTGCCTTTGATCAGACTGGAACCCGGGACCCTTCAGTCTGCAGGCTTGATGTTTTATCCACTGAGCCAAACCAGCTAGAGCACTTATCTCACAATTTTTAAAAAATCCAAAACATGCTGAAAACTACTGGAAGAAAATATTTCAAAATATTAATGGTGACTTTTACTGAACTGTAAATTTTTAAAAATGTTTCTTTACCTTTCCCAATTTATATACAAGTTTGGGCAAAAGTAAGTTAATAATAATAAATAATATAATACTTACTAAATAAATAATAATACAAGAATAAACTCTGTTTCACATACTCACAACTGTAAACCTATTTTTGCTTACCCCTGTGTACTATTTTTGAATTTTGAAAATTTTAAATTTTATTGAATTTACTAGAGGCCCAATGTATGAAATTTGTGCACAGGTAGGGTCCCTAGTGGCTGCTGGCCCTTCCCCCTGGTCAAATTCCCAGTTGAACTTCTGGTTGAACTCCTAGTCAAAGGGACAATTTGCATATTAGGCTTTTATTACATAAAAGTGAATGACATTAGGGTGACATTGGTTTATAAAATTATATAGGTTTAAAGTGCACAGTTTATAATACAGAGTTTGTATATTATATTGTGTGTTTAACCAACCAAAGTCAAGTCTTCCAGTATAATTGAAAAATTTTAAACTTATTCCATTGGTCATAGTGTTCTCAGAGTTCTAGAGGCATTATGACTAGTTATGTCACTGATAGACATGTTTCTCCGATTGAAAATTTATTTCTAAAACTGAGGTCTCACTCTCTATTTCCTGTTTATTCCAAATTTTAATAGCATTTACTTGTGTTAATAGGTCTTGGTTATAGAGGGTACTCCATTTCATGAAAACAACACTGGCTATTATCCCAAATAATAGTAACCATTAAGGAAAACCTTTAAAATGCACCTTCAAAATATTGTTGCAACTTGCCACAATGCTACTTGAAAAAAGGAATATTTTCTTGTTTTGAGTCTGGTAATAAAGATTTAAAGAATATGTTTCTATCCTAGATAGAAATAAGGGTCTTCATTGAGTAGGTCAGTGACAATATATGCCAGTTGGTCTTTCCTACCGTTCATTCCTGGTTTTCCTATGGGTGGTTTTATTTGTAAGGCACAAATATGTGCTTTTATTTATTAAGTCCTTGCTCTTGCTTTCATATTTAATTTTAAATGTCATAGTCCTTATTTCAACCCAGAATATTTAACTATATTCTCTGAGAATAAATTGAAATTTGCTCTTCAAGCAGTCCCACGGAAGTGTTTTTGAGTAAGTGGTTTACAAAAATACCCCCTTCTTCTCTGAATCACTTTAATGATTATTTCTAAAGGAAGTATCTTCCTTTAATGTAGAATCACTGACTCACAAACAGATGCTCCCTCATTTCCTGTCATTCTGAGCACCAAATCTAGGGAGCAAATAAATTAAACTCTTTATTGTCAGAGGACCTTTGGATTTATAGAAAATACAATGATGACTAGAAATACTTTAGTGATGGTGCCTTCCATTTTCCTATTAAGTTTTTCTCTGGCCATTTGCTTTTTCATATCTGTTGCAATGTCTTCACACTGGTAAAGCAAAACATGTACTGCAGTGTAAACACTGCTTGCTACTACTTTTGTTATGTGATTTGAACTAGAATATTGTCTTTTTTAAAAAATATTTTTATTGATTTGAGAGAGGAAGGGAGAGGGATACAGAGATAGAAACATCAATGATGAGAGAGAATCATTGATTGGCTGCCCCCTACACACTCCACACTGGAAATCGAACTTGC
This sequence comes from Lasiurus borealis, assembly GCA_004026805.1. Taxonomy (NCBI): domain Eukaryota; kingdom Metazoa; phylum Chordata; class Mammalia; order Chiroptera; family Vespertilionidae; genus Lasiurus; species Lasiurus borealis. The sequence goes on along the minus strand of PVJN01030370.1, from coordinate 18,202 downwards.
AACTTGGGCTTATGCCCAGACGGAGAATCAACCTATGACCTCCTGGTTTAAAGGCTGACACTCGAGTACTGAGCCACGCTGGACGGCTGTGAATGAGAATATTTTTAAATCATCATTTTGAATCATGTCTACCATTTACAGAGAAGAGATTTGGAACTGAAACAAGATATCAATTAACATGCCTTCCTTGGAATGTGCTGCATGTCCCACACCTGGCAGGCCTGGCACATTCCTAGAATGTCTTTTTCTTTTGGTGTGTCTGGTCTGCCAGTGAGTAACACCCACACAAATAGAAAGACTAAAATATGTATTATTTTGGGGTTCCAAAAATAAACTATCTGCAAAAGTGTAGTCTAAAAGCATAGTGTTTTTCTTTCTTTCTTCCTTTTTTAAATAGTGTTTTTCTTAAAGAAAACTCACTACCTAAGCATTTCCTCTGGTACTAGTGTGACATGTGGCCTGAGTGATGTAGGTGGTGGCCTTGCCAGGATGCCAAGAGTGCAAACATTTTAGAGGACATTCTAATGGCCAAACCGGAGATGTTAACTGACACGTGATTCATTCTCTGATATCCTAAGTAAAAAGTATTTTGTTTAGATAAAAGATTTCTTTTATTTAAAAAACAATATATTTTATTAAATTTTTTTACAGAGAGGAAGGGAGAATCAGAAACATCAAAAAGAGAGACATGGATCAGCTGCCTTCTGCACGCCTTCTACTGGGGATGTGCCGGCAACCAAGATACATGCCTTTGATCGAAATCGAACCTGGGACCTTTCAGTCCTCAGGCTGACGCTCTATCCACTGAGACAAACCGGTTTCGGCAAAAGATTTATTTGCAGAAAAATATTTCCTGAATTTAGGAGAGATACAACTCCAGTGAGTCTGACTCATAAGGAATATAGCTCATCACTAATAATATTATTTGAAGATATTCTTTTTTATTAGTTTTAAATTATTTATTCACTTTTGCCCTTGATTTTTTTTCTTTATTAAGGTTTTACATATGTGTACTTATTCTCCCATTGGCCCCCCCACGCCCCTACTCATGCCCTCACTCCCCTAGTGTCTATGCCCATTGATTAGGCTTATATGCAGGCATACAAGTCCTTGGTTGATCTTTCCCCCATACCCCCACCCTCCCCTACCTTCCTCTAAGATTTGATGTTCTGATCGATGTTTCTGTCTCTGGATCTGTTTTTGTTCATCAGTTTATGTTGTTCATTATATTCCACAAATGAGTGAAATCATGTGATATTTATCTTTCTCTGACTGGCTTATTTCGCTTACCGTAATGCTCCCTGGTTCTATCCATGCTATTGCAAATGGTAAGAATTCCTTCTTCTTTTTCCTCCTCCTCCTCCTCCTTTTTTCTTCTTCTTCTTTTTTACTGCAGCATGGTATTCCATTGTGTAGATATACAACAGTTTTGTTTTTTTTTAATTGATTTTTTTACAGAGAGGAAGGGAGAGGGAGAGTTAGAAACATCAATGAGAGAGAGACATCGATCAGCCACCTCCTGCACGCCCCCTACTGGGGATCTGCCCGAAACCAGGATACATGCCCTTGACTGGAATTGAACACAGGACCTTTCGGTCCAAAGGCTGACGCTCTATCCACTGAACCAAACCGGTTTTGGCATGTACCACAGTTTTTTAGTCCACTCATTTGCTCATGGGCACTTAGGCTGTTTCCAAATCTTAGCTATTGTAAATTGTGATGCTATGAACATAGGGAGGCATATATCATTTCTAATTGGTGTTTCTAGTTTCTTGGGATTTATTCCTAGAAGTGGGATTGCTGGGTCAAATGGGAGTTCCATTTTTATTTTTTTTGAGGAAACTTCATGCTGTTCTCCACAGTGGCTGCACCAGTCTGCATTCCCACCAGCAGTGCATAAAGGTTCCTTTTTTTCCACATCCTCGCCAGAACTTATCATTTGTTGATTTTTGATGATAACCATTTTGACAGGTGTGAGATGGTGCCTCATTGTCCTTTTGATTTCCATCTCTCAGATGTTTAGTGACTTTGAGCATGTTTTCATACGTTTCTTGGACTTCCTTATGTCCTCTTTAAGAAAAGTATCTATTTAGTTCCGTTGCCCATTTTTGATTGGATTGTTTATCTTCCCTTTGTTAAGTTGTATGAGTTCCCTGTAAATGTTGCAGATTAAACCATTATCGGTGATAACTGGCAAATATGTTCTACCATGGAATGGTCTTTCTTGTTGTTTTGTTGATGGTTTCTTTGCTGTACAGAAGCTTTTTATTTTGATGTAGCCCCATTTGTTTATTTTCTCTTTATTTCCATTGCCCGAGGAGCTGTATCAGTGAAGAAATTGCTTTGGCATATGTCTGAGATGCTGCTGTCTGTGAATTCCTCTAATATTTTTATGGTTTCCATCTTATGTTTAAGCCCTTTATTTATTTTGAGTTTATTTTTGTGAAGTTTATTATTTTCTTAATAATTGGTCAGTGAGAATAAAACGTAAGCATATGATTCTTTGATTCTTGAAATACCAGGAGAACTGTTTGGATGTTGACTATTTTACAGGTTCTCTTAAATGAGTAAGAAGAGCAAGAGAAAAATGTATTTGTTTTATATATATAATTATGGGGTGAATACAGTAGAATATGTGGAGATATAATAGCTTTAAAGGGATAAAACTACAGTGTTCTAACTATGAAATAGAAATAATAATACCTATTCTGAAACTATTTGTGGGTCAAATATACTATTATTTTTTTAAAATAGTTTGTCATGGAAAATATGCTGGAACTAGGATGAGACATTTAAAGATGCCCGGATATTAGAAAATTACTTTCATCCATTGGAGAAAGTACATAAATGAATGACAATTAAGGAGGTTTTGGAAATGAGAACAGGGACACAGCCATAATCAATACTGTGATGTAAAAGATATCTTTGTCATTAAGAACAGTAAAACAAATGTTTCAGAGGTAAGAAAGATAAGAAGAATTAAGATGATCAAATTGATCGTGGCCAGTGTAGCTCAGTTGGTTGGGCATCATTCTATTCACCAAAAGGTTGCCCTTTTGATTCCTAGTCAGGACACATCCCCAGATTGTGTGCTAGGGTGTTTCTCATGGGAGTCACCTTTGGCTCCTAGTTTGAGATTGCAACTACACTCTACCACCCCTGCACAATATGTCTCACTTGGATTGTACCTATTTATCTGGTTGCATTTTCCACAAATTCTAGGCTTCCTCTCCCTTCCTCCTTCCCTCCCTCCCTCCTTTCCTCTCTTTCTCTCTCTTCTCCTTCTCTCCCTGCCTCCCTCCCAGCCTTTCTTTCTCCTCTCCTTCTCTTCCTGCCTCCCTCCCTGCCTCTCTCCTTCCATTTCTCTCTCCTCTCCTTCTCTCCCTGCCTCCCTCCCTTTCTATCTCCTCCCCTTCTCTCCCTTCCTTCCTCCCTTTCTTTCTCCTCTCCTTCTCTCCCTCCCTCCCTGCCTCCCTTCTTCCCTTTCTCTCTTCCTACCTTCTCTCCCTCCCTCCCTTCCTCTTTCCTTCCTCCTTCCTACCCTTCCTCTTTCTCTCTCGTTCCTCCCTCTTTCTTCCTTCCAGAATAGATATAAAGCAGTGATTTTCAACTTTTTTCATCTTATGGAACACATAAACTAATTACTAAAATTCTGTGGCACACCAACAAATATACTTCTTGCTGATCTGACAATAATTTTGACTCATTCACACTAGATGGCTATTGTGTTGGCTGTTGTTATTTTTTTTTTAATTTGACAATCTAAAGGAAAAGAGGTCATTGCCCTTGACTAGATAGTAAGGCATTGCATGTTTTAAAAATTCATGCAGCACACAGGTTGAAAATTGCTGATATAAAGTATTACATAGTTTTCCTCCTCTTCCTGAAGGATTTAAGAATTCAGGGGATAGTGATATAAAATAGAAACTTCCAATTAAGAGAAAATTTATGTTTGCTCCATCTCTAATTATGGTACTTAGAAAAGTTTCTAGGATTTTGAACATTCAACTGAATTATATACTTGTCTGACCTTAATAGGAGCCTAAGGCAAGCATAGAAGTCAGAGTTGGTTTTTTTTTGTGTGTGTGTGTGTTTTTTTTAAGAAATCAGAGTTTGGCTCAATATATTCACCCAGAGGTATTGTCAAGTATATTTTATTTACTAGATTGTGAATTTCTAGTGTCCGTCCATACTCACTCTTTTTCACAGAAATTCAAGAGTAGTTATATTTAAATAGGACTGTGTCTTCACAAGAAGTGTCAGCTTGTTTTACTAGTCAGTTCAAATTTGGAAGAATTAACAAATTGGAACTGAGTATTTTGTTGATACTTGCTTTTTCTTTGTTTCTGTTTGGTAATGTAAAAATATGAACTACATTCTATTATTAAGATCAAACTCATATTATTCACTGGCTATTCACAAAAAGTGAAATTTTAAAAATATCTGAGACATGTGAATAACTTTTTTGAATGTGTTTTAATTAGGTATAGATATAAGAAAAGTTATTAAAAATAACTTTACATATTTTTCTGGAAGTCAGTTGCCTACAGTGGTTCAAATTTTATACCTTTTCCCTCTAGCTCTTTATTTTTAAATTTTATTTTTTTATTAGCCAAACCAGCTAGGGCAGCATATAAATTTTTGTTGTATCAATGTTGGAAGGAGATAATACACCCACCATCAATAGATATCATTTATGGAGTATGGGAAAGCAGTGGTGGCTGTGTTCTTAAGGATCAGAACTCAGCTATATTTAACATGAAGAAATACCATTCAGCCCTAGCTGGTTTGACTCAGTGGATAGAGTGTCGACCTGTGGACTGAAGGTTCAATGTTCAATTCTGTTCAAGGGCACATGGCTGGTTGTGGCTCCATCCTTAGTAAGGGTGTGTAGGAGGCAGCCAATGAGTGATTCTCTCTCATCATTGATATTTCCATCTCTCTCTCTCCCTTCCTCTCTGAAATCAATAATATATGTAAAGAAAGACCATTAAATGATAACAATAATTACTAATACTTCTCCAGGTTATTTTGTACTTTCTTTACTTATAACTATTAGATCATTAAAAATAATACTTAAGCCCAGCTGGTGTTGCTCAGTGGTTGAGCATCCACCCATGCACCAAGAACTCAACAGTTGGATCCCAGGTCAAGCACATGCCTCGTTTTCATGTTTTATCTCTCTCCCCCTCTCTCTTTTTCTAAAAAAAATCAATAAAAACATATTAAAAATAATATGTCAGTGTTTGAAAATTATTACTACTTATAAAGACACTTACAAGATACAGAAACTACTGAAATATATTTTGGTATAGGATATGGTTAGCAACTGTAAGAAAAAAATCAATTAATTCTAAAACCTTGTCAAACACAACCTTGTCTTGATATTTGTTTCTTTCAAAGTGAAATAAATTCCATGAGATTAGAACATCTGCATATACAAAATTCAATGAAACAAACTTAGCATGCTCATGTAGAAACACATATCTAGGGAAATGCTTTATGCTAATCACCTTTTTAAAGCTCAGTAAATTTTAAGACCTATTAAATAAATGTATATTTTTAATGCACATTTGTCACATTATCTGGTGTGGATATTTTTAAATTGGAGTCTTAATAGAATGAAGGAAATGTAGATAACATTTTAAAATTTTCCATTCTTTATAGTTTATAAGTATTTTTTCTAAATGCCTGTACTTGATCAAAAATTTAAGTTATTCAAAAATTTATACAATGAAATTAATTTTTCCTCCTGTGACAATAATTTCCTTCCCAGATGTATATCTATATATTAACAATAATATAAGCAAGATTTCATGATATTAGTATATATAAATAACAGTTTATATATCCTTGGATTATCATATTACACTTATTTGTGACTTATTCACTTAATATTTTTTACATATTATTTCATAACAATAAATTATAATTCTAATTCACTTTTTATTTTAATTTTTGTTAATCCTCATTCAAGGATATTTTTTCATTGATTTTTAGAGAGAGTGGAAGGGAGGGAGACAGAGAGAGAGAAACATCAATATGAGAGAGACACATCGTTTGGTTGCCTTCCACATGCATCCTGACTAGGGCCAGGGATCCAGCCTGTAACAAGGTATGTACCCTTGACTGGAATCAAACTCAGGACCCTTCAGTTCACTGGTTGATGTTCTATCTACTGAGACAAACTGGCTAGGGCCTAAGTTACTTATTAGGTGTGCAGGATGAGGCTCCAACCAACTGAGTCACCAGGCCAGGGCTCTTAACTCACTTTAAAAAAAAAATAGTTTTTTTTTGGTCGTTGATTTCTTTGAGAGAGAGAGAAAGGAAGAAGGAGAGAGAGAAAACATCGCTTGGTTGCCCCCTGCATGCACTTTGACTGGGGATCAAACCCGCAACCTGAGTATGTGCCCTGACAAAGAATTGAACCAGTGACCTTTTCAGAATACAAGATAATGCTCAACTAACTGAGCAACACCAGCCAGGTCTCTAACTCACTTTAAAAAATAACTATCTATTATTATCATTTGTAAATATAATTTATTTTTGCCTTCAGTACCCTATTTAAGTTGTTTCCATGCTTTTCAGCAGTGAACACTTATAACAATTATCATTTATTTTGTTTTACATATGTCTTTATACACAGATGGATGTATTTCAACAGAATAAATTCCTTAATTCAGGATTGCTGTTTTTAATTTTTATAAATATTAATTAATTTTGATAACTATATAGCAAATTCTCTTCATATGAAAAAATATTTAATTTAATAAATCTTTATTGTTCAGATTATTACAATTGTTTCTCTTTTCCCCCCACATAGATCCCTTCCATCCAGTTCCCATCCCTTTGTCCTCATCCATAGGTGCATAGGTTCCCTCTGCCCTTATCTCCCAGCCCCATTGTCCTCATCCATAGGTGTATGATTTTTGTCCAGTCTCTTCCTGCACCCCCTCACCCCTTACCTCTGAGAACTATCAGTCCACCCCCTTTCTATGCCCCTGCTTCTATTATATTCACCTGTTTATTCTGTTCATCAGATTTTTTATTCACTTGATTTTTAGATTCACTTGTTGATAGATATGTATATATTGTTCCTAATTTTTATCTTTACTTTTTTCTTCTTCTTTCTCTTCTTAAAGAGTACCTTTTAGCATTTCAAATAATACTGGTTTGGTGTTGATGAATTCCTTTATCTTTTTCTTAACTGTGAAGCTCTTTATCTGCCCTTCAATTCTGAATGATAGCTTTGCTGGGTACAGTAATCTTGGTTGTAAGTTCTTGCTATTCATCACTTTGAATATTTCTTGCCACTCTGGCTTGGCCTGCATAGTTTCTGTTAAGAAATCAGCTGACAGTTGAATGGGTGCTCCCCTATAGGAAATTAACTGTTTTTCTTTTGCTGCTTTTAATATTTTCTCTTTGTCTTTTGCTCTTGGCATTTTAATTATAATGTGTCTTGGTGTGGTCCTCTTTGGATTCCTTCTATTAGGAGTTCTGTGCACTTCCTGGACTTGTAAGTCTTTTTCTTTCACCAGGTGAGGGAAGTTTTCAGTCATTATTTCTTTAAATAGGTTTTTAGTATCTGGCACCCCCATAATTCTGATGTTGGTACACTTGAAGTTGTCTCAGAGGCTCCTTACACTATCTTCAAATTTTTGAATTCTTTTTTCTTTTCCAGTAGAGTGTTTTTTGCTTCTTTGTATTTCAAATCTTTGACTTGATTCTTGCGTTTCTCTAGTCTGCTGTTAGGACTCTGTATAATATTGTTTATTTCAGTTAGTGTATGTTTAATTTCTAGTTGGTCCTTTTTCATATCCTTGAGGGTCTGGCTAAATTTATTGATCTTTTCTAGGAAATTCTTGAAAAACCTTATAACAATGGTTTTGAACTCTGTATCCAGGCATTTGTTTTCCACCTTTTCTTTCATTTGTGATCTGTTTCTTTGTCTCTGCATTTTTACTGCTTTCCTGAGTTGGTAGAGTAGCTTTGTGTGCTAGCTGTCCTATGTGGCCCAGTAGCTCTATCTCCCCAGTTTTCTGAGGTGGATTCTCTTGGTGCACCCCTTTGTGAACTGTGTGTACAGTCTTGTTGTAGTTAATTCTTGATTATTATTGGTATCACTGTGGGGGATTGACCTCCAAGCCAATTGGTTGTGAGGATCAACTGTGTCTGCACATGCGCACTTGCCTCTGGACCTCTGCCTTTCCAGTTCCTCTGAGTTTCAGTGTGCTCTGGGGACCCATATGAGTCTGGGTCCCCAAGGTCTCGCCCAAAACTGGGTTCAGTGCAGTTGAACCTGTATATCAGTGCTGTTGTGAGGTTTTGTTTTCCTCCCGCTAGAGGAAGCCAGCAGCACAATCAGCAGTCAGCGCTCTGTGTGAGCACTTTCATGTGCACTTTCACATGCATTTTTGCGACCCCCCAGAGTTCTGTCTTTCATGGCTTCCCTAAGTTTCCGTGGACTCCTTCCTTTTCACAACAGTACAGACTCCCCCTATGAGTCTCGCCTGGAGCTGGGATTCAGTGTAGTTGGGATTTTCCGTCTCCTTCCTGCTAAAGGAAACCAGCCAGGCACTCAGGCACCCGCACTCTCTACACTTGCATCTCCGTACCTCAGCTTTTTATAGCTCCTCTGAGTCTTTGTGAGTCCCTTTCTTTACTTCTAGTTGTAGAATTTTCACTCAGCCAACTTTCCTGTGGTTCTGGATGGTGTCTGTTCTGTTTTTTAGTTGTGGTTTTGAAATTGTGTGAGGCAGCAGCTTAGGTGTTCACCTATTCCACCATCTTGGTTTCTGTCCACTACTTTATTTTTAAAGGTTGTATTTGTGCATCAAATCACAAAGAATAAATAGATCTTTTTCCTCTATGAGTCTCTTAGTCACAGCAGGTCCTGAGAATCTAGCTATAGAATGTTGTGTCAACAATTCCAAACATCAGGATAAAAATTTTCATGAGAAAAATCCCCATCCTATGGTAGAAGAAGCTGATTTCTTCTTTTGCTAATAGAAAGATTAAATTACCACAAAATGGGAGTAAACTGTTTGCCCATCTTAGATAACTGCAAAGCTTGCAATATAGTATGGTATAGGCTTCTGTAGAGGGAAGTGCCTCTCACATCTGAACTGTATCCTCAGCAAGCAATTTGGTTTAATTTTAGTAATACCCTGGGATGGTGAAAAAAAAAGTATGAACTTTCACAGGTTGTTAGTACTCAGTTTCAGATTCTCAGCTATTTTATTCAGTGGGAAGTCTTGAATAGAAAAGGTTCAAGGAGAATAATGTTGCATTTTCTCATGTCTCAGGAAACTCTTTGTGTTAATTTAGACTGTCTATGAATAAAGCCACTATTTTAGACATTGATAGTCTTTTCTTCACATGATGGCTTATGTAAGAACATTTCAAATGTGTTATTAGATGTGACTAATTTTAACAAATATTATTAGATTTATATCAACTACTTATAAATTGTAATCATATTCTTTTATGAACTATTGCTTTTTTGTTTAAAATGATGGCCTATTTTGAATCTTTGTATAGTTACATTACTGTATTTGTGACAAAACAAAACAAAACAAATAATAAACAAGCAACAACCTAAAACAACACTTACCAGAAAGGGTTTTGTTTTAAAATGAGTTCCTATTACTGTGTTTGTTTAATGATAATAAACATTAAATAAATGTAGCATTCACTGCAATTTTCAATAAAAATTTCTGTTAAAAACATTGACGACTTATTTAAATTGCTTTGCTTCTTTTTATTTTACTTATATTTTTGGTGATCTATACTGATTAGAGAGGCAGATTAGTTTTTCCTTCGCGGACTTATTTATTTGCCTTTTTAGGTTGTGTTGCTGCTCTTCTTTCCAATGTGAAAATTTTAAAAATATATACTAATATATCTTGTCAGAATTGTGTTATAATTTGAATATATGTAGAGAGACAGATAGACAAATTAAATAAATCTAAAAATATAAAAGTAGCTTTGTTTGCAATAACTAATGTAACTGATTTAAATATGAAGGTTATATTACCGTAATAAGCAAAAAACTATTTTAAATGATTTTAAAGAAAATATAATCTCTCCTTATGTAGATGTAGGCTGTGTTCTTAGACTTTAAAGATCAGGCTTAGGGGTTCATTTATTTAGTGTTGAGTGGGACAGAGTGTTTTTTTTTAATTTTTTTGATTTTTTTATAGAGAGGAAGGGAGAGGGATAAAGAGTTAAAAACATTGATGAGAGAAAAACATCAATCAGCTGCCTCCTGCACACCCCCTACTGGGGATGTGCCCGCAACCAAGGTACATGCCCTTATCTGGAATCGAACCTGGGACCCTTGAGTCCATAGGCCGATGCTCTATCCACTGAGCCAAACCAGTCAGGGTCAGAGTGTTGCTGTTTTTTTGTTTGTTTGTTTGTTTTGTGTTACCTTCCAGGATAAGTAGCCTCACAGTGTCATGATGTGACCCACTGGCTCAGTCAAGTGAAATTATCCTAAATGACATCTCTGAAATATTCTGGAAAGTTAGCTTCCTGAGAAATTACATACTAAAGAGGCATTTAGCTAAGTAACAACAGATTGCTCTGCCATTGCAAAGAGTAATTTCTTTTTTATCTGCCAACATTTAAAATGCAATTATTTAAACTTAGGAAATTATCAGTATAAAGAAAAATGCCGAGAAGCAGTGGGAAATGTGTGGTTAAAAGATTCACTTACCTATAATGATCATGCCAGATGTGGGTAATACTTAGAAAAAAAATTGAATGCTACACACACAGAATTGAGGGAATTTGTTTTTGATACAGATGTGTCAGGATTGGTTCTGTGATACAATAGCAGTTTAAAAGAGTTTCCTGCAGAAAGGGCTGTCAGATTCCACTTTGAAACCAATATAAAAGGATGCAGACTCAATCATATTTTCTACCAAGCTTGCAGGAACCCTATAAAATCATGACTAATTAACATTCAACAAAAGTGCCCAAAAGAAAGCACAAATACTGCTCAGAGACTTCTAGAATATATCCATTCCTTCTATCAATATTTTTTGAGGTCCAGGAGATATGACAAAGAACAAGACTAATAAAATCCCCACTTTTATCAAAATTATATCCTAGTGGGGGGACATACAATAATCAAGCAAACATATATATTCATAATGTAATTTCAGATAATATTAAGTTCTATGGAGAAAATAAAACAGGATGATGTGATAGAATGTCCCTGGTGTGAGGGTATTTTGGGGAAGGTCAACTTTACTCAGGGAAGGCATCCTAAATAAGGAGACATTTGTGCTAAAACCTGAATGATGAGAAGGAATCAGCCACAAGAAGGTTTGGAGGAACAGCATGTCATACAAAGAAACATCAATTGAAAGGTCCTTTCAATGAGAATGCTCAAACAGAAGAAAGCAAGCAGCATGGTAAGGGCTGAGGGAGCTATGCAGTACCAGGTGAGGGCGGAGATAGAGTTAGGAGATCTGACTACGCATGGCCTGGAGGTAACGGCTGATTGTTAGGCTTTTGTTCTAACTATATCCTGAAGCGATTGGAGAGTTATAAGCAGAGGAGTGAAATAATACTTATGATTAAAATGTTACAGTTTCGCCCTAGCTGGTTTGGTTCAGTGGATAGAGCATCGGCTTTCGGACTTGATTCCAGTCAAGGGCACATGCCCGGGTTGCAAGCTCAATCCCCAGTGGGGTTTGTGCAGGAGGCAGCCGATCAACGATTCTCTCTCTTCATTGATGTTTCTATCTCTCTCTCCCTCTCCCTTCCCTTCTGAAATAGAAATATATTAAAACATTAAAAAAAATGATTACAGTTTCTGAAACTAAGAAATTTTCCGGTGCAGAAGTGGGTAAAGATTAAATTGCAGCTGGGTAAACTTGGATATGGGAAAGTCAATTAGAGGTTATTGTGGTAGTCCAGATGTTTGATAATGGTGATGGGATTGGAGGAAGGGGAGAGGTAGCGATGAAGACTGTAAAGTGATTAGATTCAGAATACTTTTGGGAGCAGAATCTACTTGCTGAGGTTTTGATAGAGGCAATGAGGGGAAGAAAGGAATATAATACCACATCTAGGATTTTTGCCTCAAACAGCTGGCTAGCTAGAAAGCACATTAACTGAGAAAAGATTGGCGGGAGCAGGGGAGCACCAATTTATAGGTGAAGAAATTAGAAGTTCTATTTAGACATGTTTAATGCAAGATGCTTATTAGATGTGAAACTGGATTCTGACTACAAGTAGTCTCAGCCAACTCAAGAGCTCTGTGGGTAATCGACATTGTTCTCCTGTGCTTGCTGCCCTGCATATTCTCAGATTGAGGGAATAATAAAAAAAAAAATACCTTTTCATTTATTTAACAATACTTGTTTTAAACATCCATTTAAACATAAGCATTCATTGCAAGCACTGTTCTGGCAGTTGTGGACAGGGCAATGAACAAATGGAGTTACATTTTGTATTACATTTTTTTCCTTTCAGGTTTAGTTTCAGAAGTGTGGGTGAAAAATGAATGACTCACTTCCGTTCTTTGCTAGCTAGTACAAGGCTGGCGGTCAGTTTGGTCTCTGTTGCATCACACATCTCTGGTATTCAGTGGAAACATTCAGAAGCAGACTTAGTAGCCCGAATGTACAATATCACCTGCCAAAATCCATTAGTAATGAACACAGAATGAGCAGTACTATTTATTTTCCTCCCACTTATTCATCCAACCATTTCATTCTTCTATTATTTATTATTCCATAGAGTACCAGAGTAAAGTAAATGTCTTTAGTTTATGATGATTAATAGAAATATAGAAAGAACTCAGTTTAAGCTTGCCAAAAAAGTCACCAAAATACTTCTGAGTAATTGGTTATTGCAGCCCTCATGGAATTTTATTAGCAGCAAATTGAGGTTACCAAGACTAAGAAATTACCTGCTTTTTTTCAATACTGATATTTTAGGTTTTGATACTACCTGCTTAATGATGGAATGATTACTAGTTTTCTTCCATAGAATTTTAAACCAAAGAGAGAAGCAGAGATTAAAAAATACAAAACAAAAAAAACCCCACTCATTTGTTCTTTTGAACTAATTCTGCTCTTAATTTTTTCAGGAGAAAAAAATTTGAAACTATAAAACACAGTCAGCCTGTCTGCTCAGCTTCACTTACTATTCTGCACCCCCTCAGCTTTCTTTAGAACTGGTTCCTCCAGTTTCCATCTGAATGATACTCTCATGAGAGTGAGTTGTGCCAAACGGAGATTACTGCATGCTGTAGTCATAGTCTGGCTTCCCCTCTGGTGAAGAAGTGTTTCATGGTGGTTGATGGCACCAGCTTTAGTCAGTTAGACTAGGACCTGAATTCTGGCACTGCCCTTCATGGTCTGGATGACCTTGGGCAAAACTCTTATTCTGCCTGCACCTCAATTTCCTCTTTTGCATTTATGTCTGAGACTTTTAAGTAAGCTAATGTAGATAAAGCACCAAGCACAACACCTGTCACAGGGTAGGCGTTTGCTTACACACTCCCAAAATATTTGAGTGGCAGTCTCTACCCAGGCTCTGAGATAAAACAGAGCTAAATTAGAGCCAAATTAGACTAAGTTCCAGCCTTCATGATTCTTATAGTCAGGCACTCCATGATCTCAATTTCTTTCCTTATAATTTTCTTTCTTTCCCTATAGCTCTGGGTGAAATAGACATATAAGCAAAAAATGAGTGTTTTGTCATATTTTCTTTTTGTGTGTATTGTAAGCAGAATCCATGCGGCCTACCTCAGGCTCCCTCCAGGTGTCGCGTCGGCTGGCCTCCGAGGTGTCCACTATGGGCCTTCCCTGCACTGCTCCCCACCATGCCATTGACACTCACCTTCTTTCTGTGTTTTAGTCTCTCCCTTGATAAAGAGTTTCTTATAACTGACACAGACCTAATTTAGTACCCTACTCAGGGCTCTGCATTGTTCCCCAAAAGTGGATCTCCAGAAGTAGAACTTTGTAATCTATGGAATGCATGAGGCAGTTGGAGGGGTATAGAGAAGCTGCTGTACCTGTCTACAAAGCGTCATATTTTGTTTATTGAACCTACGCTGTGAAATGACTTTTTTCTTCTCTTCCCCTACATTTCTCATGTTTGTCCATCTTTGTCTCTTTCTCTTATATTTATATCAGTTACTTTGCACAAAATATAATATATCCTGAAGCCAATTTAAATGCATGTCCTCTGACCTTTCCAGTTGAAAGAAATCTCCCTTCCTTGTACCTCTCTGGCCAGTCTTCCCAGTGTTGTCTGCTTACTTGTTATTTCTCCCTTACTTCTCTGCATCCACAAACTTAATGAGGACATGTGTAAATGTGTAGGGGTTAAGTTCCAAGCGCCTGGGCAGAGCCTGGCAGACGATTGAGCAAGTCTTCTTCTTTCTCCTCTCTCTCCCTTCTTTTTCTTAAAATTTATTTTAAAAACCTAAAACAAGTTTTTAATATGGTCATGTAAGAAATAATACTTGTAATACATAAATTACAATGTAATAATTGATCTATATATAACAATTATTTGGGCTATTATTAAAAAGTAAATTGTGATACACTATGATATCTAGTAATTGCCTATTACTAAAGTTTATGATGAACAAGATCTTAATTGCATACCAGGGACTACATGTATAAAATAATTCAGCCCTATCCAGTTTGGCTCAGTGGATAGAGTGTTGACCTGTGGAATGAAAGGTCCCAGGTTTGATTCCGGTAAGGATATGATGTTTCTCTCTCTCTCTCCCTCTCCCTTCTTATCTGAGATTATTATAACTTTATTTTGAGGCCTTACTGAGAACCTGAGTGAATAACTCTTTGATATACTTGCATGTGAGCAGTGTTATCAGGTATAAATAAAATAAATAACCAAAACATTAGTTAGATGAAAAATGAAGGAGATTAACACCTGGAAGATTAACATGGTTTGTGTTCTTCTCTCCCTCTGATGTTGACTGAGTTTGGGGCTTTATTATTTTATTTGTTTACAATTTAAATTCACTCATTCATTTCATTTTTTATATGTTATTTGTTTTTGTTGTTAGACATTTTTTTTTCACTTCTAAGGCAATCAAAATTCAAATAATATGCATTTACTTTTATTTTTTTAAATATATTTTTATTGATTTCAGAGAGGAAAGGAGAGGGAAAGAGAGATAGAAACATTAATGATGAGAGAGAATAATTGATTGGCTGCCTTTTTCACATCTTTTACTGGGGGTTCAGCCCACAACCTGGCATGTGTCCTGACTGAGAATTGAACTGTGACCTTCTGGTTCATAGGTTGACACTCAACCCACTGAGCCACACTGGCCAGACATGCCATTTATTTTTATATACCATTAATAGTTTTATTGGGTATTGAACAACTTTCTAAAAAGTATAAAAGGGCCAGTTATTGCTGATTTAGCTCTCTAGATACATTAACATGAAAGTGTGTTTTACTATGATAAGCCACTAGGGATCAGAAATTGCTATTTTAAAAGCAGAAAGAAATGCCAGCTATCAGCTGCAGGTGGGGAATAAGTGTGGAATATGTGAAATACACTTTTATAATTTTTTTAATTTTTCATAAAATAGTTCTGTGATAACTCTGGGAGGGGGAGGGGGAGGAAAAGGGTAGGCATCTATCAAGCATAATAAAGGCAATCAGAGACATAAAGCATAGGAAGGACACAAAAATCTAAGCTGAAACAACTGGAAATGACATTCATTTATCTATATAAAACCCTAATATGCAAATCGACAGAACAGCAGAATGATCAGTGGAATGACTGGTTGCTATGATGTGTACTGACCACCAGGAGGCAGAAACTCAGTGCAGAAACTGTCCCCAGCACACAGGCCCCAACCAGCAATGGTGGTGGGGGGTTGGGGGAGGAGGGACAGCAGGGAACAGAGCTGGCAAAGCGGGCAGAGCCAGGCCAGCCAAGGTGGGTGCTAGTGGGAGCCCCCTGATCAACCCTGCTGGTTGCCCCACAGATTGGCCCTGATTGCTGGCCAGGGCCGGGCAGGCCTAGGGACCCTTCCTGTGCATGAATTTTGTGCACTGGACCTCTAGTTCTTTTATAAACATTGTGTCAAAAAAATACCTTAATAGTGCATTAAAAATAATCTGACTTGCCCTGGCCAGTGTGGTTATGTCCTCAAATTAGCTATGATTTGCTTAAATGGAACTCAGATAAGAAAGATTCCTGAGGTCGTATGGCCAAGATTCCTGGGAAAGATTGCAAAGAGTGAGGCTGCTGGGAGGAAAGAATGGGGAACAACTTTAGATGTCCAGTGTCATTTATCCTCCACAAATTGGCTTCTTAGAATCTCTCAGGATTCCAAGGTCTGCTGCCTACTCCAATATGCAGTACTTCTCTGCCTCGGTGGCCTTTTCTAATATGTGTTTCTAAACTACCACTTTGACCTTAGCTTTCAGCACAGGTATTTAGAAAATATTTCCTTTGTAAAATGTTTTATTAGTCCCAAGTTCCACCATATGATCAGTTACATATGAATTTCCACCAGAGCCGATCCACTCTGTGCCTAACCTTTGTTTTCTGGCTCAGCATTGCCTCAAGTCTTCTGAGCCTGGTTTTCTTCCTCCACTTTTTTTTTTAAATAAACATTTGGTTTCAAGTTTATTTAATAGTACAAGTAATAAAGCACACATTACAATTGTGCAAAATGACCTGAAAATGGGACAGGGCGTCGGAAGAGAAATATTATTGGAAATTTAAGGTAAGGAATCTGGGTGGAAGTGAGTTCTGAGTGAGGCCTTAAAGGATGAGGTGTGTCCAAGGTGGAACGATGCAATTGTGATGATATAGAGTGAAAGCAGCTAACTACTCTGGTGACCCACAGAACCCAGTGCTGGGGGAAGTTCAAGTGCTTGGCAGAATGTGGCCAGCTGCCCTAGGTCTGAACCCTCATTCTTGTCTCCGGATACCTGTGTGTATTTCCTGCTTCCAGTTTTGGATACCTCCCAGGATGACAGCTTTTGAACTTCCGTTTTGATAGGTTTTCAGGGTCCTAGGGATGATTAACAGCTTTTAATGTACAAGTCTGTTCTTCCAATCAAAGCCTGTATCCATCCTTTGTTCATAAAATATTTAGCATTAACCCTGTATTCCTTTGGGTTTTATTTCTGTTCAATTCAAAGGATTTAGGTGGGTAGAAAGTGTGGGGAAGACCATCTTTTGGTAGAGAAGTCTAAGACAATCCAACAGTAACCTTTAAGGAATTTGGAGTCTTGTTAGATAAAATAAAACAGTGAAGAAATAAAAATCTATAAATATCTGAGATAAAAAATTGCAAGGTTTGTTTTACTATGTAATGCCTCTCTGCTTTTAATATTATGATTTAATTATTAAGTAAACAGTCTTTCAGAAAGGGACCACTTTGAATATTTTAACGATGTTATCTATGATTTAGCTACAGAGGAGCACTAACAATGCTCACTGGAAGATTAGTTTTTCCAAATGCTCAACACATAAACTCTGAAAAGCACTTACGTATTCATTTCATGTTCTATTTGCCGATGGAAATTATATCTAAAGTAAAAAAAAATATTTGGCAGATTTATAAGGATCCTTTTTAAGCTAAAATTTGACAATGCCCTTTTAGCTTATAATGTCATGCTCTGTGTGGAGATGTGGGAATAGAAAATGTCTTCTGGGCAAAATGCTGACACCTGGAAGGCTTTTGTCAACATCCAACAAAAGCACTTGGAAAAACTGCACATCAGATGCTATGCAAATATGTTCCTAATTATCATATGCCATCAAGTACACTGTATCCTGTTATTTTTGATACCCATTGGAAAATAATTTTAGTGTCCATTTTAGGACTTTTTTTCTATCTGAATCTTTCTCATAAAAAGAAAATTTTCTGATAACACTTTATAATTGTTGTTTATTAAAATATCAAAAACTCAGTGCTGAGCATTCCTGAGCGTAGGGCTATCTTCCTTTTAATTCTTATTACTTTATGCCTTAGTGATGCTAGTTGTCAGTTTCAGCTTTCTTTACTGTTTTGTTTCTTCTCTCTTGTGAGCACCTAGAAGACAGGTTCCATGCTCATTTTACTATTTCCTGTGAAACATCTTACTTAAAATTAGGATTCAAGGGAACAAATGTTGTTGTGACACTATTCCTTTTTTATTTTGTATTCTAAGCTCCTTAAGGTCCTAGGAG
>PVJN01030369.1:0-25679 GCA_004026805.1 Lasiurus borealis | reverse complement strand
GGTTGCGGGCATATCCCCAGTAGGGGGCATGCAGGAGCCGACTGATCGATGTCTCTCATGGATGTTTCTAACTCTCTATCCCTCTCCCTTCCTCTCTGTAAGAAATCAATAAAATATATTTTAAAAAAAAAGAATGATAGGGTATTTCAAGGTATTAAGTTAGCCAAGACTACAGAAGACCTCTATGTAGAAAATTATGGAACTTTAATAAAAGACATAGAAGATGATCTGAGTAAATGGAGAAACATTATCTCTAAAAGTCAATGGAAAAATATTCTTGGATGAGGATTAACAAAAAATTAAAATGTGGAAGGTAAGACTGGAATATTAAAAAAAAAAAGTAGGAGAAACTCTTTGTGACCTAGGACACAGAAGTACTATTTTTTAAGTCTTTCTTTTCTTTTTTAATTTAAATTCTTTATTGTTTAAAGTATTACTTGAGCCGAAACCAGTTTGGCTCAGTGGATAGAGTATTGGCCTGCAGACTGAAAGGTCCCAGGTTCGATTCTGGTCAAGGGCATATACCTGTACCTTGGTTGCCTGCACATCCCCAGTAGGGGGTGTGCAGAAGGCAGCTGATCAATGTCTCTCTCTTTCATCGATGTTTCTATCTATCCCTCTCCCTTTCTCTCTGTAAAAAATCAATAAAAAACATTAAAAAAAAACTAAAAGAAAAAATTATTACTTGAGTCTCTTTTTACCCCCACTGACCTCTTCCTGGCTGCTCCCACACCCCAGCATATGCCCTCATCTCCCTACTGTCTGTGTCCATTGGTTATGCTCATATGCATGCATACAAGTCCTTTGGTTGATCTCTTACACACACACACACACCACCTTCACTCATAGGTTGGACAAGCCTGCTCCATGCTTCTATGTCTCTAGTTCTGTTTTTGTTCATCAGTTTATGTTGTTCTACACAACTTTTTTTTTTTTTTTTGATTTTTACAGAGATGAAGGGAGAGGAATAGAGTTAGAAACATCGATGAGAGAGAGACATCCATCAGCTGCCTCTTGCACGCCCTCTACTGGGGATGTGCCCGCAACCAAGGTACGTGTCCTTGACCAGAATCGAACCTGGGACCTTTCAGTCCGCAGACCTATACTCTATCCACTGAGCCAAACTGGTTTTGATCGTTCTACATAACTTTTTAAAGAAAATTTCAAAAATACAAACCATAAGACCTGACCAGTTTGGCTCAGAGGTTGGAGCGTCAGCCTGTGGACTGAAGGGTCTCAGGTTCAATTCTGGCCAAGCGCACATACCCAGGTTTCAGGCTTGGTCCCCAGTTGGGAGTGTGCAGGAGACAGCTGATCAATGATTCTCTCTCATCATTGATGTTTCTATCTCCCTTTTCCTCTCTAAAAACAATAAAAATATATTTTAAAATATACAAATTGTAGGCAATAAAAAATAAGTATCCAGTAGAAGACCCTGCCACATTCAGCTGGAACCTCATGACCCTAAGAAGTTCAGAGAACTAAAGGGAAGTCCTTGGAAAGTTGTAATCACAGGTTAACTTTTGTGTAATTTGCAGCTCAAGTTCACATCATCTACATGGTCTTCAAAAAAACTCTCAAACCGAAATTTAAAGTGGTCCTGGCACTAGCTGGTTTGGCACAGTGGGATAGAGCGTTAGCCTGCGAATTGAAAGGTCCTAGGTTCGATTCCAGTCAAGGGCACATGCCCAGGCTTTGGGCTCGATCCCCAATAGGGGACTTGCAGGAGGCAGCCAATCAATGATTCTCGTCATGGATGTTTCTATCTCACTCTCCCTGTTCCCTCCTCTCTGAAATCAATAAATATATATATTAAAAAATAAATAAATAAAATAGTCCTGGATTGATGGTGCCATAGTCATACTGAAATACTGTCTAAGAAAGATCTTTATCCTACGCCTCAAAAAAAAAAAATCCATGAATATTGTATTTTATTGAATAGATTATTTCTGCAGAAACAAACCTACAGAGATGCCAAGTATTGGAATAATCAGATCCAGAGTAGGAAACAACAATGTATATTACATTTAAAGAAATAAAAGACAAGCTTAAATATATTTATAAGGAACAGAAAGCCATAAAAAGTGATCTGACAGATTTGAAAGAAAATCCAATGTTATATCTAAAAAATTGTCCTGGCAGGGTTGGCTCGGTGGATAGAGCATCGGCCTGCGGACCGAAAGGTCCTGGGTTTGATTCCGGTCAAGGGCATGTACCTTGGTTTTGGGCACATCCCCAGTGGGGGATGTGCAGGAGGCAGCTGATTGATGTTTCTCTCTCTCATCAATGGTTCTATCTATCCCTCTCCCTTTCTCTCTGTAAAAAATTCAATAAAATACTGTATATATTTTTAAAAAATTAAACTAAATTAAATTAAGAATGCAATACTGAAATCAAAACCTCAAAGGATGGATTTATCAGCATTAGTAAAATACTTCTGAACAGAGAATTGGATAAATATGCATATTTTAATTCCTGGAGTAACCACTGGAAAAATAGGAACAAAGTGCATAACTTTTAAGCTAGTAGAAGAGGGAAAATGGAGAGAGAAAAGTTTAATCTAGGATTTTTGTTTATAATAATTGTTTGAATCCTCCAAATGAAAACATCTAGAAAAACTGGACCAAAAAAATTTAAACATTTATTTAAAGTCACTGAAGATCTTTCAAGGCATCAAAGACCAGAGGACCCAAGATCCCAGAGAAGCAAGCCCAAATTTCCCCCTCAAAGCATTTACCAATTGTCACTCCATGGCTGAACGGCTAAACAAAATGCTCAGTGGTTTTATGGAGATAGATGAACAAAAAATGACTGTAGGGGTCAAGGAAGAGGGCCCCTAATAAATATTTCAGACTTTTAGTTAAAACTCCCAAAGGGTTATACCTAGGAATAAGAATATACCTGAAATAGCCCTAACCGGTTTGGCTCAGTGGATAAAGTGTCCACCTGCAGATTCAAGGGACCCAGGTTTGATGCCGGTCAAGGACATGTACTTTGGTTGTGAGCACATCCCCAGTAGGGAATGTACAAGAGGCAGCTGATCCATGTTTCTCTCTCATCGGTGTTTCTAACTCTATCCTTCTCCTTTCGTCTCTATAAAAAATCAATAAAATATATTTTCTTAAGAAAAGAATATACCTGAAATAAACTAGACTCGAAAACTGAAGCTCATATGGTTTAAATAACTTTTTTAATTGAAGTTTAGCTTCTGATGAGTTTAATCCCTAATTATATTAAGATGAGTTTTTCTACTCTAAATGACTTCTGGAAGCAAAAATAAGTATGTCCGGAGAAAAGTAACTTTACATATAACATACCTGGTATTCAATAAAAAATTGTCATGAGTACTAAAATATAAGACTTAGTTAAAAACTAAGAGACAAACATGGGCAATATAAACAAACTCATAGTGAGTCAGTACAGACATTATTAAAAGACATGTACTGTAGCCCTAACTGGTTTGGCTCAGTGGGTAGAGTGTCAGACCACAAACTGAAGGGTCCAGGGTTTGATTCTTGTCTACGGGCACATCCGCTGGTTGCTGAATAGATTCCCAGAAGGTAACCAATTAATAGGTCTCTCCCACACCAGTATTTCTTTCTCTCTCTCCCATAACCTTCCACTCTTTCTAAAAATTAATGGAAAAATATCCTTGAGTGAGAGTGAACAACAACAAAAATCATATGTACTTTAAAATACATATGATTGTCCTACCAGCATGGCTCAGTGGTTGAGCAATGATCTATGAACAAGGAGGTCACTGGTTTGATTCCCCATGATGGCACATGCCCCCGGTGTTGGACTTGATCCCCAGTTTGGGGCCTGCAGGAGACAGTTGATCAATGATTCTCTCTCATCATTGATGTTTTTACCTCTCCCTCTCCCTTCCTCTCTGAAATCAATAAAAATATTTTTAAATGATAACAATATTAAGAGGGAAAGCTGACATGATTATTTCATTTGATGTGGGAAAAGAACTTAATAAAATTCAATGCCCATTTTTTTTTTTAGTTTTTTAAAATATATTTTATTGATTTTTTTACAGAGAGGAAAGGAGAGGGACAGAGAGCTAGAAACATCGATGAGAGAGAAACACTGATCAGCTGCCTCCTGCACATCCCCTTCTGGGGATGTGCCTGCAACCAAGGTACATGCCCTTGACCAGAATTGAACCTGGGACCTTTCAGTCTGCAGGCCGACGCTCTATCCACTGAGCCAAACCAGT
The DNA here is from genome assembly GCA_004026805.1 of Lasiurus borealis. Lineage (NCBI taxonomy): Eukaryota > Metazoa > Chordata > Mammalia > Chiroptera > Vespertilionidae > Lasiurus > Lasiurus borealis. The sequence continues at coordinate 21,454 of PVJN01030369.1, read as the reverse complement.
CTTGGCTCATTTATGTTTTTAAAGACATGCAGCAAACTAGGATTAGAAGGATACTTCCTCAACATGATAAATGGCCTTAATGAAAAACCTACAATTAATACCATGCCCAAAAGTGGAAGACTGAAATTTTTCTCTCTAAAATGAGGAACAAGACAGGTCTGACTGCTTTCACTACTTCTCTTTAACATTGTACTGGAAGCTCTGGCCAGAGCAATTAGGTAAGAAAAAGAAATAAAACACATCCAAATTAGAAATGAAAAAGTAATACTACCTCTATTCATAGACAACAATCTTATTTACTAGAAAAGCCTAATGAACACACACAAACTATTAGTTAATAAATTAATTTAGCAAAGTTGCAAGCTACAATATCAATGGAATACAAAAATAAGTTGTATTCCCATATACAAGCAATGAACAATCTGAAAATAATAATATTTTTCACCTAAAATCACTCATCATATATTATGGGAAAGGGATAAAGGGATTTTTAAATTCCTATGGGGGTTGACAAATTATGACAATAAAAAAAGTTTGAGTCAGAAAAGGTTGGGAAATGCTGGTGAGAGATTGTGATGGTTTAGCTGCTTTTAGCAGAATGATACAAAAGCACTACCTCAACCCCTCCCTTCCCCCATCCAATTTCCCCCATGGCCCAAGATGCAGGAGTTTCTATTGCTCCAGGGGTAGGGGCAGGGAGCAATGAATTTCCAGAGAGTGGTGCATCACGTACCTCTGAGTCTGCGTCTGTCTCTGCAGCCACCTGTTCCGTGCTCTGTTTCCCAGAAAACAGCACCCAAAGCCCCCAAACAAGGAGACCAAACAGCAGTAGAAGACTGACATGTGATGGCAGTGGAAGGGCCAGCCCCCCTGTCAGCGCCATTACTCAACTCCATGCCCCTCTCAGTCCAACAGTCTTCTTTCTCAAGGCTGTGACTCCATATGACATCACAATGGGCATTGCCAGGTAAACCTGACAAGTCACTGTGCAGGCTGCTTGAGTCTGGTCTCTGAGCCATGCCCAGCTGCTGCTCCTTCCAGCAGCTGCCCGCAATCCTTGCTTTGACAGCCAACACTTTTGCGACACTTCCAGGATGGGGCTGGAAAACTGGTCATCAACTAGAGAGTATGGAGGCAAGGTTTCAAAGGAGCAGGATTCCTGCAGCCTGTCCTCCCTACAAGCATCTTCTCTGGAGCCAGTTATTCCCTAGAGGTCAGGTATGGTGTCATAGGTTCCAAGTCACCAGTTAAAATGGGGCAAGTACATTTGAGAAAGCTAGGATATCTTAAGTAGGTACTCTTAGAAAATGTGAGCTATATGCTTTCTTTCCTTTTTTTAAAAATATATTTTACTGATTTTTTACAGAGAGGAAGGGAGAGGGATAGAGAGTTAGAAACATCCATGAAAGAGAGACATCGATCAGCTGCCTTCTGCACACCCCCTACTGGGGATATGCACTGAGCCAAACCGGTTTCAGCCTTTCTCTTTTTTAAATATTTTATTGACTTTTTACAGAGAGGAAGGGAGAAGAATAGAGAGCCAGAAACATCCATGAGAGAGAAACATCGATCAGCCGCCTCCTGCACACCCCACACTGGTGATGTGTTCACAACCAAGATACATGCCCATGACGGGAATCAAACCTGGGACCTCCCAGTCTGCAGTCTGTCGCTCTATCCACTAAGCCAAACCGGTTTCGCACGCTTTCTTAACTCTAAGGTTTGACATGTTTCCTAGTTGCTGTTGCATTGAGATAGACAAGTGGTGTCAACATGAGGAAATGAAATGACCTTAAGAGGATCACCCTACGCCAGAATCTGTGGTCTCATTTATCTTGCCATTACACCCGGTTGACTGGATTCTCTGGGGTTAATTCACTGTAAACAACATTTGTAAGGAATCAATTTATGCTCTAACAAAGATAAATCAAACAGGCCAGAACATTTTATTTTATTTTTAGAGAAAAGTTAACCTTGAAAATCAACTCAATTAAATAACTTGAATAGCAGACAAGGTCTTAGAAAAAGACATTCATGGTCTCTTACCTCATAGAATTTTCATACCTGAGTCTGAGTCTGGCTCTGCTGCCACCTGCTCTGTGCTGTTTCCCAGAAAACAGCCCCCAAAGCCCCCAAACAAGGAGACAAAATATTGGGGCAACCAAATATTGGGCAACCAAAGTAATATTCTTGAAAAGCCCATCAACAGGAAAGAGGTTAAGTAATATGGTATATTCTTAGTATGATATACTCTGCAATCACTATAAAGATTATAACAATAAAAATAAAGATAGCCTTAGCTGGCTTGGCTCAGTGGATAGTGCGTTGACCGGCAAACTGAAGGATCGTGGATTCGATTCCGGTCAAGGGCATAGGCCTGGGTTTCAGGCTCAAACCCCAGTATGGAGTGTGCAGGAAGCAGGCAATCAATGGTGCTCTCTCATCATTGATGTTTCTATCTCTCTCTCCCTCTCTCTTCCTCTCTGAAATCAACACAAATATATTTTACTCCTAAGTAAAAAACAAAACTTTTAAAAAAGTAAAGATAAAAATAGTATCATTATAAGGAATGAGACCTGTCATACTGAGCACACATTATATGACAGGTACTAGTTATATGCCAGCCCAGAGTGCTAAAAAGAGATTATGGCTGGAGTTACAGTTCTGGTTCTTAAAATATATAGGTAGAGTTTGACAAGAACCTTTTTCTATATGTATATAAAAATATATTCTTTGTGTCATATATTTATTCACCATTATATTTGAGTCATTCATGCTATTTTGCACAACTGACATTCATTTGTTTTTATTATTTCATTGCATTATATAACCATGGCACAACTTATTTATCCATTATATTGATGAACATTTGGCTTGTTTTCTGTGTTTGACTATTATAAACAAGGTTATTAAAAACATTCTTGTTCCTGTACGCTGGTGGACTTAGATTCTTATTTCTCCATAGCAGTATTTCTCAAGCTTTAACAAGCATCAGAATTATCTAGAGCGCTTGTTAAAGACAGTTGCCAATTGAGTAACTTTTGAGTGTGTGCAGGAATTTTGCATTCCTAGTAAGTTTCCAGGTGATGCTCATGTTGATGCTGTTGGTCCAGGGACTATGAGGATCCCTGCTCTAGGGCGGCAGTGCTTGGCAAACTGCAGCTCGCGAGCCGTGGTTTGCCGTTCTGTTGACTAATGAATTTGCCGAACATTGCTCTAGGGTATCTACCTAGGAGTGGAATTGCTAGGTTATAGAGTATAATATTATGTCTAGTAACTTAAAGTTTAGTAGACAGTGGCAAACTATTTTTCCAAGTGGTTTTATTGACATTTCCACCAGTGGTGAATGGCAGACAGTTCTTGCTCTCAAACCAACATGTAGTATTGTCAGGCTGTTTAATCTTAGCCAATCTGATATATGTGGTAATAATATTTCATTGTGGTTTTAACCTAACTGTTCCTGATTATTAATAATTACTAACTTGTGTACACATTTGCATAAGTTAACTAGGTATTTGTCTTAAACTATATGGCTGCATTCTGCTTGCTAATATTTTGTATAGGATTTTTTTAAAAATATATTTTATTGATTTTTTACAGAGAGAAAGGGAGAGGGATAGAGAGTTAGAAACATCGATGAGAGAGAGACATCGATTAGCCACCTCCTGCACGAATGTGCCTGCAGCCAAAATACATGCCCTTGAGGAATTAAACCTGGGACCTCTCAGTCCGCAGGCCGACACTCTATCCTCTGAACCAAACCAGTTTCGGCTGTATAGGATTTTTGTTACTTATTTTCATGAATGAGATAAAGCTTGTAAATTTCCTCTCTTCTTCTGTACTTTAGATTTTTTGGTGTCAATGTTATGCTAGACTTGTGAATTGAGGAATAGTTCCTCTTTTTGAATGCTCTGAAAGAGTTTGCATAAAATTAGAACTATTTGAACCTTCAGGTTTTCTTTGGATGTTCCCTCACTCCACCTCCACAGCCTTTTTCCAAAATTTCCCTTGATTCTTGATCTATCCTGTAATCTCCCCAAACAGTCTGGCAGTTCTCTGCACCTAGCCTGTTGTCCCAACTCTCTTCAACTCTCTCTCTTTCTCATATTGCAACTGCTTACTGTGCTTGTGAGTTCCTAGGGACAGAGGTCAGACCTTAGCCATCTTTGTCTCCTCTACAGTGGCAGAGTGTAGCCAGCCTCTAAGTACCCCAAGGTGAGCAGTCCTCCACGTTGTTCAGAACACCTGAATATCATATACAATTGTATGAGAACTGAATTCACTTGATGTCTTTGTACCAAGTACTTGGCAAGCAGAAAGCAAACCTTCTGGATTCCTAGGGTCCTCCTATATCTAGCCTCGGGGAAATCTGATTCTGTATCAGATCCATTCCACACGAGGGAGTGGGGCTGCCTCACACGTTGGCCTCATCAACAGGATCAGGGGCTGCTTTGCCTTCTCCAAAGCAGGGTCTCTTCTCTGACTTGACTCTGCTCATGATGCCAAGATGAGAGAGAACTTTACCCAGTGAAGGCACAGGGGAGAGAGTTGTGGGTAAAAAGAAATAGAGTCTTTGCAGGATCCTTTCCTAATTTTACCCATCTTGAGTGTAGAGTTAGGAAGAGTTGTTTGCAGAATATGAAAACCAAAGGGATGGTAGTCTGAAGGCACTATGGAAGCGGTGGTGGTTGAGGAAAGGGCATTGTTAAAGAGCTAGTGTAGCCCGGCCAACATGGCTCAGTGGTTGAGTATCAACCTATGAACCAAGAGGTCACAGTTCGATTTCTGATCAGGGCACATGCCTGGGTCATAGGCTCAATCCCTAGTATGGATTGTACAGGAGGCAGCTGATCAATGAATCTCTCTCATCATTGATGTTTCTATCTCTCTCTCCTCTCCCTTTTTAAAATCTAATGTAAATGTAGATATACTAAGAAAGGAAAAAAAGAGTTCAGTTAGAGGCTGGAGGCCCACAGGTATGTAGAGAGCCTTTAAAAGGTCGACTACTGACGAGGCCGGTTTGGCTCAGTGGATAGAGCGTCAGCCTGCGAACTGGTAGGTCCCAGGTTCGATTCCAGTCAGGGGCATGTACCTTGGTTGCCGGCACGTTTCCAGTGGTGGGCGTGCAGGAGGCGCTGATTGATGTCTCTTTCTCATTGATGTTTCTAACTCTCTGTCTCTCTCCTTTCCTCTCTGTAAAAAAAATCAATTAAAATATATTTTTTAAAAAAAAGATTGACTACTCTTTACTCATAAATCTAAAATCTGTTTGGCTACTTAGCAGTCACCCTCCTGCCTATAAAGGTTCACCTGAGCTTCAGAGAGGTTTTGTCCCAAGTTCCTGGATGTCTGTCAGTTGGGTATTTCTCAGGCACAAGGGGGAGCCAGCTCTCTACTTTCAGAGAATGTATCACAGGCACTGAGGAGCTGGCCTGGGTCTGGGATGAGAGAGGGTGATTTTGAGTTACCAAAACTGGTGGCAAATGAGATCTAAAATGCACGGACTGGGGTTTGTAGTATTTTTTGGGTCCCACCAGTAAAGGGTTTCAGCTTCCGTCCCTCCCCTCGCCCCCAAATTCCTCATGTTCGCCTTACAAATGCTGGGCAGAGGCTGCAACTCTCAAATTCCTGGTCTACTGTGTGTATGTCACATTCCTTCTAGTGATAAAGATCCTGCAATGCCTAGGTGGGACTGTCTTTTTCTGGGTGTCCTGTGTGGGAACACAACTTCTTCCCTTCTTCCTTCTTCCCTCAGAATTCTCTAAGTTCCCACCTCGCCTTATGTTATTTTGGAGTGGGGAGGGAGGGAGGGAGACAGAGAGAACCCACAATGTTGGAGACAGGGAATAGAGAGATGCTGAAATAGGTTTGGGTCAGTGGCCTGAAAGGAAATGGACTCCCCTCCATCTTGTCCTATAAGGGCTGGGACCCCTGCCTAAACCCCCCTCCCTTTTCTGGGAGTGGCCACAGGTGTGCCAGCAATGTCTTAACTTCCCCAACCCCCACCCGAATGGACCAATGAAGCTCCAGGGACACAGCTAAGGTCCTAATTATGCTAAACCACAGAAAGACCCTAATTCAAGTGACCAATCTCTGTCACCCTCATCACTTTCCCAAGCCCCCTAATTACCCTACCCCATAAAACTCACTGTTCCCGCCCGGCTCGCTCTCGCCTCGCTGCTGCGCCAGAAAGAGGCTGGGAGCCAAACCCGGGTTTGAATAAAGACTCTTTGCTTTTGCATCGGAAAAGGCTCCTTAGTGGTGGATTATTGGGGACCCCCGAACTCTGGGCACAACAGCCAATGAAATGGGATTGGGGGTCAGGGGAGAAATAAACCTGATGTTGGGAACAACCCATGCCACCCATCTTGTCCCACCTCTGATATACTGACTCTGATCTACTAAACTTGGAAAGTTAACTTTCCAAATCAAGACATTTAGTTTTTCACTTCTGAAATCAAAATATGCTAGTGAAAGTAGAGGCCTCAGGGTCAAGGGCATGAACTCCCCTAAAGTATAGAGACTCTCCCTACCCTGGGCTGCTGGTGCCCCTGGAGACTGGGCCTCTCCTTCCACAACATCATCTTCTGGCCCCAAACCCCCTACCGGCAGGGCTGGGCAGGGCTTCAGCACAAAGAAACACCAGTTCCCTGCAGGGCAAGCTCTAGGGTCTCCAGGGGGTTGGTGCTGAACTTCCGGCCTGGCCCAGCGAGGCGCTGCTGGCAGTCTCACAGGCGGAGGGAGCTGCGGCCCATTGCGCCTGGGCCTCTGGGAGTCCGGATTAGGAGGCTCCTCAGGACTACAGCAATCACCTGTGAGGGGAAGACAGGGAGAAGTCAAGCCTGAGAATGTGAGGTCATTGATGAGGAAGGACCCTGGAGGAGCTAGAGCCTTCGGTGTGAAAGTCAGAAGCCTCCAGGTTGGATGCAAGAATAGAAAGGAGTTATCAAGACCAGGAATTGTTTTTTTATTTTTTAAATATATTTTATTGATTTTTTTTTACAGAGAGGAAGGGAGAGGGATAGAAGGTTAGAAACATCGATGAGAGACATCGATCAGCCACCTCCTGCACGCCCCCTACTGGGGATGTGCCCGTAACCAAGATACGTGCCCTTGACTGGAATCGAACCTGGGACCTTTCAGTCCCCGGGCTGACGCTCTATCCACTGAGCCAAACCGGTTTTGGCAAGACCAGAAATTGTAATGAGATGAGGCAAGAGCAGAGAAAAGCCTTCAGCCTGACCCCAAAAACTCCAATTCATCCTTTAAGACTTAATTCAAAGAACTGCTTCTCCCTCTTTTTCCTGACTTCCCTCTTAGACAGAACGAAGACCTCTTTTCTATACCACTGTAGTACCCTTTTCATACTTTTGTATAACCTTCGGTATAACATCTAGTACCACACTTTGAGGGCAATAGGAGTCCATTAAAGGCACTGAGGGGATAATAGATAGATGGATGGATGGATGGATGGATGGATGATAGATTTGAATATCCTTGTTCTTTCTACTGAAAGGGCTTAGAGCAGCAGTTCTCAACCTGTGGGTCGCGACCCCGTTGGGGGGTCAAACAACACTTTCACAGGGCCTGCCTAAGACCACTGGAAAACACAGATACGATTCATAACAGTTGCAAAATTACAGTTATGAAGTAGCAACAAAAATAATTTTGTGGTTGGGGGTCACCGCAACATGAGGAACTGTATTAAAGGGTCAATACATTAGAAAGGTTGAGAACCACTGGCTTAGAGGCAAGGACACACCAGTAGCAGTGCACATACCTAGCACTTAGGTTTCTAAATACCAATCTTCAGTAACAACAACTAGAGCTCCTTAAGAAATAGCTTTTTCCAGGATTAGAACTAGGAAAAGTACATGGTGAACCTGGGACATCATTTTTGTGCTCCTACATAGGAGATGACTGGGTAAACTATTATACCTATACACATACATAAATAATAATGAAGAAGAGATTTATAAACTGGAGAGATTTTTAGTTAAGCAAAACGCAAGTCAAAAAAGAATATAGTATGCTACCCTTTGCATAAGAGAAAAGGGGATTTTTCCCCCAAAAGAAACACAGCAAAGCGTGTTAAGTACTCACGTGGATATGATATGTCACAAGGATACAGGGGCCAGCTAGAATGAGTTCTCTTTCTGAGCATTAAAATGAGTAATGACAGGAATGGATTAAAACACATTTAACAACAACAGCAACAAAAATTCATGAGTCCATACTGATACTCAACAAATGTAGATGGGGTAGGGAGGGAAGAGAAAGGCTTTATCTACAGAAGAATGCCAACCAATAAATGTAGATGGAAGGATAAAAATAGAAAAATCACCATTTTAAAATGACCATCGTCATGACTGATTCACACAATAATCATCAGTGGATGCTAAAACTATTGGATGAAAGACTGTTGAGCAATAACATATGAAAGAAATCTAACTGACATCAGCTTGACCAAATGATCTAATAAAGATCACCAAGAAAGGGACAGGCTGCTAACAGGCACCTCCTGATGGGATACGCTGATAAAGGCACAGCCTCCTCTGTGCAGTACTGCTGCCACAAAATTTAATCTGAATATAATGAAAAAGAATCAGGCAAATTGAAAGTGAGGCACATTCTAAGTAACAGTTGGTCTAGACTTATTAAATATTCATGTCATGAAAAAGAAGCAGCTGAGGAACTCATCTAGATTAAAGGAAACTAAAGAGAACTATAACTAAATGCAATATGTTATCCTTGATTGAATCTTGGATCTGGAAAATAAAAACATCTATATTAATAAAAGGATAATATGCTAATTAGAACAGATAGCCCAGACATCTTCCAGACAAAGCCACGGTGGTGGGGGCTGAGGCAGAGGCGGTTAGGGGTGATCAGGCCAGCAGGGGAGAGCAATTAGGGCGATCAGACAGGCAGGAAGAGGTGGTTAGGGGCGATCAGGCAGGCAGGCAGGTGAGTGGTTAGGAGCCAGCAGTCCTGGATTGCACAGGGATTGGGCCTAAATCAGCAGTCAGACATCCCCCAAGGGGTTCCAGATTGGAGAGGGTGCAGGCCAGGCTGAGGGACCCCCCACACACACCATGCATAAATTTCATGCACCAGGCCACTAGTTATAAGGATAATTGGGGAAATTTGAATATGGTCTGTATATTAGATAATTGTATTGTCTTAATTGTAATTTTCCTTGTGTGATAATTATAATTATTTAGGCAAATGCCCTTGTTTATAGGGGACACAAGTAATTTGTGTCAAGTGTCATCATATCTCCAATTATCTCTCAAATGATTCAATGGGGAGGGAAGAGAGATGAAACAGATGTGTGAAAATGCTAATGTTTGGTGAATCTAGAGAAAGCATATGAGTGTTTATTGTCTGATTCTTGCAATTTTTCTGTAAGTTGAAATTTTTTAAAAGGAAAAGTGTGGAGGAGTTTACATCAAAAATATCTCTACAACTAAAGCTTTACAAGCCCTCATGGAAACCTCCTGATTTCAAAACATTTATTTAGAAAGATAAAAACTTGAATCAAGCAAAACACACAAAAATTGATAGATTTGGCCGAAACCGGTTTGGCTCGGTGGATGGAGCGTTGGCCTGTGGACTGAAGGGTCCCGGGTTGGATTCCGGTCCGGGGCATGTACCTTGGTTTCGGGCACATCCCCAGTGGGGGGCGTGCAGGAGGTGGCTGATGGATGTTTCTCTCCAGTTGATGTTTTTAATTCTCTATCCCTCTTCTTCTCCCTCTCTCTGTGACAAATCAATAAAATATATTTTTAAAAAATTGATAGATTTGACTACATAAAAATGTAAGTAAAATGTCTCTACATAGAAAATATCTACAAAAATATAGAAACAAAGACTAATAATAGCCCTGGCTGGTGTGCTCAGTGGTTGGGGCATCAGCCTGCCACCAAAGGATCTCAGGTTCGATTCCCAGTGTTTGAGAAAAGAAGATTAAAAATAAACAATTGCAGACAGGAGGAAAGATGAGAATCTTGGAGATGAAAGATACAGAACCTGTGCAGAATATGGAATTCCTGCCTTCCTATCTCACAAAAGGAAGATGAAGGGGAATGTCACAGATGTGCCCATCCCTGGCACAGAGGGGCGGGGACGGGGCTAAGGCCTTTGTAGAGAGAAAGGGCAGATGATGCTAGGGATACACACCCAAACCTACAGGAAAAAGGAACAGGAGCACTGGAGGCTTAGAAGGCCCACCTCAGTTTTTGGAGAGGATTAACAAGGCAGAAGAATGAAACTGCATTCCTTTTTTTTAAAGTTCATATATGAAATTGAAATATATAAATGAAACATAAACCAATTCACCATTAATACTTTGGTTAATACTTTCTATACACAGATGCACAAACTTATTTAATATATATATTTTTTATTTCAGAGAGGGGGAGAGAGAGAGAGAGAAAGAAAGAGAGAGAGGGAACATCAACGATTAGAGAGAATCATTGATTAGCTGTTTCCCACAGGCCTCACACTGGGGATCAAACTCGTAACCCGGGCATGTGCCCAGACTGGGAATTGAACCTTGACTTCCTGGTTCATAGGTCAATGCTCAACCACTGAACCATGTTGGCCAAGCAGCACAAACTTCTTTATACAAAAACTAGCCCTGGCTGGTGCATCGTCCCATATACCCAAAAGTCATGGGTTCGATTCCTGGTAAGGACACATACCTAGGTTGGGGGTTCAGTTCCCAGTTAGGGCACATAAGAAAGGCAACCAATTGATGTTTCTTTCTCTTTCTTCTCTCTGCCTCTCTCTCTCTCTCTCTCCACTTACTCCCCTCCCCTTTCTCTCTCTAAAGTCAATAAACATATCGTTGAGTAAGGATAAAAAACCAAAAATGCCCTAACTGGTGTGGCTCAGTGGATAGAGCATCAGCCTGAAGACTCAAGGGTCACAGGTTCGATTCCAGTCAAGGGCATGTACCTTGGTTGTAGGCACATACTTAGTGGAGATTGTGCAGGAGGCAGAAACTCTTTCATCTCTCTTTCTCTCTGTAAAAAAAATCAATAAAATATATTTTAAAAAATGTAAAAAAGGAAACTAAATCACAAACTTACACCATATATAAAAATAAACTCAAAATGGATACAGGACTTAAACGTAAGATGGGAAACCATAAAAATCTTAGAAGAATCTACAGGCAGCAAATTTTCAGACACAGCTGAATCAATATCTTCACTGACACTGCTCCTAGGGCAATGGAAACTAAAGAGAAAATTAACAAACGGAACTACATCAAAATAAAAGCTTCTGTACAACAAAAGAAACCATTAACAAAACAACAGGAAAGCCCACTGCATGGGAGAACATAGTTGCCAATGTTATCTCCGATAAGGGTTTAATCTCCAACATTTACGGGGAACTCATACAACTTAACAAAAGGAAGATAAACAACCCAATCAAAAAATGGGCAAGGGACCTAAATAGATACTTTTCGACAGAGGACATACAGAAGGCCAAGAGACATATGAAAACATGCTCAAAGTCACCAATCATCCAAGAGATGCAAATCAAAACAACAATAAGGCACCATCTCACACCTGTCAGAAGGGCTATCATCAACAAATCAACAAATGACAAGTGCTGGCGAGGATGTGCAGAAAAAGAAACCCCCATGCACTGCTTGCTGGTGGGAATGCAGACTGGTGCAGCCACTGTGGAGAACGGTATGGAGTTTCCTCAAAAAACTAAAAATGGATCTCCCATTTGACCCAGTGATCCCACTTCTTAGAATATATCCCAAGAAAATAGAAACACCAATCAGAAAGGGTATATGCTCATAGCAGCACAATTCACCATAGCTAAGGTTTGGAAACAGCCTGAGTGCCCATCAGCAGATGAATGTGGATTAGAAAACTGTGGCACATCTACACAATGGAATACTAGGCTGCTGTGAAAAGGAAGGAACTCCTACCATTTGCAACAGCATGGGTGGACATGGAGAGCATTATGCGAAGTGAAATAAGCCAGGCAGTAAAAGATATCACATGATCTCGCTCATTTGTGGAATATAATGAACAACATAAACTGATGAACAAAAACAGATCCAGAGACAGAGAAGCATCGATCAGACAATCAAACCTCAGAGGGAAGAAAGGGTAGGATGGGGGTAAGGGGGAGAGATCAACCAAAGGACTTGCATGCATACATATAAGCCTAATCCATGGACACAGACACCAGGGGAGTGAGGGCATGAGCGGGGAGGGGAGTGGGGGAACAGTAGCGGGTGCTAAGCACACATATGTAATACCTTAATCAGTAACAAAATAAACAAACAGAAACTACTCTAGTCATTTAGGTGTTTCATAATTGGATGGAAATAAACACATTTTAAGGTGAAAAGGGAAATGAGAAAATAGCATTTGATTTACAACATTTTAGTTGGCATACAATGGCAGCAATTTAGACAAGATGTAACAGAACCTAAAATCAGATGCTCCCTCCGTGTTCCCCATTCCTGAGACTTCTGTGCCCCCAAATCCCATCCCTCTTGTTCTCTCTCTAAATGGCTACTTGGATCTCAGAGAAGGTCAGCAATATTAAACCAGTAGTGCTCGGTGTAATTCTGTGTGAGTATAAAAAAAAAGAAAGCTGATTCTATCCCTTTGTGTGGGAGCCCTGGGGTAGGCTTGGGGTAAAGCCCTGAGATGTCTATTTTTTGAAAGCATCCGCTGGAGATTCTGATGTACAGCCAGGCTTAACTGCTAAATAAACCATCGGAGTGGGCCACTCGGTAAAGCTGAGGGCTTCCTGTCCCTGGAGGCATTCCAGAGAAAGCCTGTCCATCACTCCAGAGCACTTGTGTGTATTTAGCGGTGGTCTTGGGGGCAGGGGTGACCTGGGTTCCTTCCCAGGTACTTTTTTCAAGTCCCGGTTCCCGAGCTTGTAGTGTCATTCACCCGAAAGTAGAAATGAGCCCGAGGTACTCTTTACCGTGATCCTTTTAATGGAGGCCTTTCCCTCACCAAAAATATATCTGCTGCAGGGGATGCTAATTTCAGGCACCGTGACTCAGTGAAATGAAGGATTCCAAACAATGTAGGCATGGAGCTCTTCCAGTTGTTCCTTAAATCAAACTTGGCTGATCTTCAGAGTCATCTGGGAAGCACTTTCAAAAGACAGATTTTGGGGCACTACTCCAGGATTACTGAAGCTGATTCTTGGGGGTGAGCATGGTACCCTGAAATGGGTGTTTTTTAAAAAAAACTGGGTTTATTTGGGCAAACTATTATGGTTTTTGTTTTGCCAACTGGAAAAAAACCAACACAAAAAACAGACAATAACACTAGCTTCCCCAGTTCTTGTGAAGGCAATGGGTATGAAAGTAAACTGTCCGTTATAAATTATTGTGCAAGTGATAATTATGTTTTTAAATATATTGTTACTTATTTCAGAGAGGAAAGGAGAGGGAAAAGGAAAGAGAGATAGAAACATCAATGATGAGCAAGAATCATTGATCGGCTGCCTCCTGCATGCCCCCTACTGGGGATCGAACCTGCAACCTGGGCATGTGCCTTAACCGGGATTGGAACTGTGACCTCTTGGTTCATAGGTCACTGCTTAACCACTGTGCCATGCTAGCTGGGCAGTGATAATTACTATTAACTTTATTATTGAGAGTCGGGCCAGTGTGGCTCAGTGGCTGGGCATAGACCCATCAACCAAGAGGTCACTGGTTCAATTTCCCGTTCAGGACACCAGGCTCGATCCCCAGTAGGTGGTGTGTGAGAGGCAACTGATCAATGATGTTTCTCTCTCTCTACTTCTCTCCCTTCCTCTCTGGAAAAAAAAAAATCAATAAAAACATAGTATTTTTAAAAATTACTATGGAATAAGATGACAACAAGGATTCAAGAGGGAAGCCAGGGAGAAAGGAGAACTAAGATCTGTAAAAGAGAGAAATGGGACTAAGAAAAAAGCAAAGCAGAGGGAAACAGAAGTTTAGGCAGAGAGCAGAGAGAGTGTTAGTACTTTCAGCACTTCCTCAACTCTTCCAGCCATTTGCACCACGCTGGTCAGAATTGATTCAATGTAGGGAACAAGCAGGAATCAGAAGACAAGAAGAGGACAGTAGATTGGGGGTGAGGTGAGGTGAAGGAGCTCCTGGAGTTTCCAAAATTAGGGACCGTGGTCTGACAGGACAGAGGGTGAGGTGGGGAGGGGATTGGCATCTTATTTATAGTGTCCAGGGCATCGGTCTGGGTCACTGGTATGTGGACGTGGCTTGCCCTTCCTACTGGATGTCTCAGCGTCACATTGCCCAGCAGCCCAGCAATTTGCTCAGCATCTGCTTTGTCCAAGTCCCAGGTCAGCGGGTTGACTTCTCTGTGATTGGCAGACCTACAACATACCCAGACAACTAGAGGGAAGGGGGCACAAGGAAATAGACAGGAAGCAAAGCCTCATTCATGACTACTGACCAGGAGGTAGGAGGCGGAGCAGGCACGGTGTTTTACACACACACACACACACACACACGTGCGCGTGCACACACCACAGACTTAGCCTGCACTTGGTATTTTTAAAAAATATTTTTTATTGATTTTTTACAGAGAGGAAGGAAGAGGGATAGAGAGTTAGAAACATTGATGAGAGAGACATCGATCAACCGCCTCCTACACGCCCCCTACTGGGGATGTGCCCACAACTAAGGTATATGCAATTGACCGGATTTAAACCTGGGACCTTTCAGTCCGCAGGCCGACGCTCTATCCACTGAGCCAAACCGGTTTCGGCTACTCGGAGCCTATTAGTGAAAGAAGATAAGGAAGGAAGGAAGGAAGGAAGGAAGGAAGGAAGGAAGGAAGGGGAAAAAAACAGAAACCCAAGATGGAAGGAAGTCCAGAAGAGAAATGGTTTAGGAACCAGTGCAGAAGGCCACCAAGAAGGAGTCTCACCTCCCATTTGTGGGTCTCGCAGGCCACAAACACAGGTTGAAACCATTCTGTGCCTGAGGCGATCCCATGTTGTGGTCACACTGTCCTGCCTGCCTCTGTGGTATCCACACAAGCCTTCCTGTCCCACTGCCTCTGCTTCAGCTGTCAGGGCCTCATCTGAGCCACCGTGATGAGTAACCCAAGTACCCTGACTCCTTTACCTGCCCGCCCCCCAAGTCTTCTACCTGTACCCTTTCCTGGTCTCAAGGTCATTGGGTAACCCCAGGGGAGCTTCTGGAGTCGCTCTTTACCAGCACCCAGACTCCCCAGCCCCTGCCTAGCCCCTGAAGAGGAAGACCCAAAGTTTCCTATTCTTGCCCTTTGGTACAGTGACCTCTTTCTGGGTGGCCCAGAGCCTGGAAGTGCAGAACCACACCCAGTCCCAGTCCCTGGGCAAGAGTGAATAGAGCATTGGCCTGTGGACTGAAAGGTCCCAGGTTCCATTCTGGTCAAGGGCATGTACCTTGCTTGTAGTAACATACCCAGTAGGGGGTATGCAGGAGGCAGCTGATGGATGTTTCTCTCTCATCGATCTTTCTAACTCTCTATCCCTCTCCCGTTCTCTCTGTAAAAAAAATAATAAAATACTTTTTTTTTTTTAAAGGAGTGCTCTAGGACCAGGAATGAATCAGGAGGCCAAAAGGTCAGCAGAGGTCAGAGGGCTGGGGCCGTGCCTTGATCACACATTCAATGCACACAGTGGTCCAATCATCTGTGCCCCACTTGCCCCAATTCCCTCTCCTCCCAGAAGGAAGAAAACAGAAGCTTCAGGGCCCCGGGGGTGTGCACACTGAACCGGATATTCCAGGGGAAAGCACCCCATAAATAGAAAGGCCGCAAAAAGAATTAGAAACCACAGTGCTGTCCTAAATACGGCAGCCAATGTTTATTTACATTGAGCAATGCCCTTTTCCCATCCAGCACCTCACCTGATACCTTAACACTAAGCGGACAGACAGTACTAACACCCTCCTTTTCCAGCTTATGAAACCTAAGCTCAAAGTTGTCAGTGGATGATCACACACATCCAGCTTCTGACTCCAAATCTTACGCCCAGCCAAAGCCTGGACATATGTGAGGATTTATCAGAGGATTATCGAACGAGCGAAGTTACTAACAGATGGGTGCAAATTGATCCTCTCTCCCGCACACCGTGCTGTAAGATGGGTAAAGATCGTCCCCCAACATTGTCTCATTGGATCCCCACTACAGCCCTGGCGCGTTTTGGACTCTGCTTTACAGGTGGGGAACCTGAGACCCGGATTCATCCATTTCCCCAAGGCCACGCAGGAAGTTGAAAAGCTTATTATCGAATGAGCGAAGTAACTAACAGATTGTTGTTAAAAACTCGTAATAATCGCTGTATCTCGGGCTCTCCACATTCCAGATGCACAGGAGACCCTCAATACAGAGTTGCTTCACAAATAGAGAGAGAGAGAGAGAGAGAGAGAGAGAGAGAGAGAGAGAGAGAGAGAGAGAGAAAGGAACAAATACCACGTGGTGAATGGAGAAAAGACTTCAAAGCTGACGCAGTCTTACAAGTAACAAGATTCTTGAGACAATTGTCTCCATCCCTCGCTCCCCTCCCGCTCTCCCGGCGGCTCATCCTTCCATCCGCGGAGGGAGGAGCCACCCCGGGCGCTGGAGACCCTCGCGCGGTGCCTCTCCCCTCGCCCCCGCGGGCTCCCGGGGACGGAGCCGTGGGATCCGCAGGCATGGGACCTGGGGGGCCGCCAAGGGCAGGGTCGTGGGAGGAGCTCCGAGGAAGAGGGTAGGTGCGGGAGGGGCGGGCGGGCGGGGAGAGGGGGGATGACGGCAACAGGAACCCCAGCGGAGCGGGGCGGGGGCCGGAACGTCTGGCCAGGCTGCGGCGGAGCGAGCGGGGCCAGCTCTGCAGAAGGCGGCGGCTGGCTGGCTGGCTGGCTCGCTCGCTCGCTGGAACGCTCACATCCCGCTGCAGGCGCCGGCGGAGACGCCGCACAGCCGCCCGCACCCGCGCCCCGGCCCGCGGCCAGGCGGGTGCACCGCGCCCCGGGCTCACGGAGCGACCCCGCGGCCGGCGCCAGCTCTGGGGGCCCCGCCGCCCGCGCCCGCTGCGCCTCCGCGCTCCGCCTGCAGCTCGGCCCCGCGCCGCCCGCCCCGACGGGCCCGGGCCGGGATGGGGTAGGGGCAGCGCCACCGACTCGGGCCATGGGTCGCCCGCTAGGCACCCCCCCGAGGCCTGACGGACCGCGAGGACCGGCGGAGGTGGGTGTGGGCTGGACAGAGCCACGCACTGGTGGGGGCTGGGGGCGCCTGGGTGATGCGGGGGCGAGGCAGGGTGGGGGAAAGAAGGGGGGATGATCTGGGGGTCGTGGGGAGTCTGGGACAGTCCTTGACCCCCCCCTCTACACCCCCAACTCCAGGAGCCCCGCTCGGATGTCTAGCGGATGCCTCGGTGCCTCCTAGCGCACCCGGTGGGGACCATGGCTTCGCTGCTGCCCCTCTCCCCTTATCTGAGCTACCCCACGGTCCTCCTGCTGGTCAGCTGTGACCTGGGCTTTGTGCGAGCAGGTGAGTAGCAGAGGCGGAGGAGGGAGGTGACCGGGGTGGGACCCGCTAACCTGTTAACAACGCTAACCTGGCGCTCGCAGACCGGCCTCCGTCGCCCGTGAATGTGACCGTCACTCACCTCAGAGCCAACTCGGCCACCGTGTCCTGGGACGTCCCCGAAGGCAACATCGTCATTGGCTACTCCATCTCCCAGCAAGTAGGAAGCCACCCTTCTGCTCCCCTGACTGTGTCCTTGGACTCGGAATACACCCCCGCCCCCAACACACACACACACATAACCTCCACCCCCAGCTCCCTGCCAGCCGTGGGAGACTCTGCGAGCTGGGTGCCCTGGCTCCAGCTGCCCTTCCCACCCTCTGGTGGGGTGTTCAAGGGTTGGGGGTCTGGGCCTGTGGCCTGGGAATGGGATGAGGCTGCCCTTCTCTCTCTGCTTGTCTCTCTGAAGCGACAGAACGGCCCGGGACAGCGGGTGATCCGCGAGGTGAACACCACCACCCGCGCCTGTGCCCTCTGGGGCCTGGCCGAAGACAGCGACTACACGGTGCAGGTCAGGAGCATCGGCCTCCGGGGCGAGAGCCCGCCCGGGCCCCGGGTGCACTTCCGAA
The DNA here is from genome assembly GCA_004026805.1 of Lasiurus borealis. Taxonomy (NCBI): domain Eukaryota; kingdom Metazoa; phylum Chordata; class Mammalia; order Chiroptera; family Vespertilionidae; genus Lasiurus; species Lasiurus borealis. Next base: position 3,321 of record PVJN01030369.1, on the reverse strand, counting down.
CTCTCAAGGGTTCTGACCGGCTGCCTTCCAACAGCTCGAGCCCAGGTGAGGGTTTGCTATATATACCCCGCTCCCCAAAGCTTTGCCTGCATTCGCTGGCTTTTCAGCTAGACTCCGGCCTCTTGTTTATTGCTCCAAAGCAGGCAACGGTCTCGCTCAGACGAGGAGAGGGATGATTTCATGTGTTGTGCTGCCAGGAAAGGCAGGCAGGCGGGCTGGCAGGCGCCTGGGTGCACACAGGCTGTTAATGAATCCCCTGGAGGAAGGGCTTCTGAGCTTCCTTTCACCCAGCCACCTCAGCTCTCAGCGGCTGCGGCTCGCAGGAGCACGTGCCGGACCCGGAGCCTTCCTGCTTTGAGGGCCTGTGACCCCTTGTCCATCCACAGCTTCCCAGAGAGGGGCTGCCACGGGCTGTGATGAGCCTATTCTGATTCTAATCCCCAGTATCTCTTAAAAAAATATATATATATATATGTATATATATATATATATATATATATATAATTGATATTTTACAGAGAGGAAGGGAGAGGGATAGAGTTAGAAACACCGATCAGCTGCCTCTTGCACGCCCCCTACTGGGGATGTGCTTGCAACCAAGATATATGCCCTTGACTGGAGTCAGACCTGGGACCTTTCAGTCCGCAGGGCGACGCTCTATCCACTGAGCCAAACCGGTTTCGGCTCATCCCCAGTATCTCCATATCCTTGGCTGTCTGTATAGATGTCCCTCTCTAGCTACTCTCCGCACCCAGAGGCTGTGTCCTTCCTTCTCAGGTGACATCACAGTGGAGGGTCTGGATGGAGAGCGACCGTTGCAAACGGGGGAAGTGGTCATCATCGTGGTGGTGTTGCTCATGTGGGCGGGTGAGTCAGCAGCTGGACAGGGGACCGCGGGTTGAGGGAGGAATGGGGCTCAGGGAAGGGGGGAGGTGGCGGAGGTTGTTGGGAGGAAAGGGGGTGAGAGAAAGGGAGGCGGGAGGTTCTTAGGGGAGAGGGACCAGCAGACATTTGGAGAGAAGGAGGGGAGGCTATGGGGAGCCCAGAGAGGAAGACGCAGAGGGCGGTGCTTGTGCGTGGGCACCGGGCATTCAGAGATCGTCTTCTCGGATTCTGTCAGCTGTGGGTCTCTCCCTGCCCGTGGAGTATGTGGGTGCAGAGGCTGGGATCACGGCTCAGACCGTCTCGTTGTGTTTCAGCTGTAATCGGGCTCTTCTGCCGTCAGTACGATATCATCAAGGACAACGACTCCAACAACAACCCCAAGGAGAAGGGGAAGGGGCCAGAGCAGAGTCCTCAGGGAAGGCCAGTGGGGACACGGCAGGTGAGGGGGGGCCTGGGAGGGAGGGAAGGGTGATAGTTTGTCTCCGGGGGGCAGTCAGGGAAAAGGGAGAAAGGCAAGGAGGGGCAGGACAAACCCCAATGGACATGTATTACATTAATTAAAAAAAAAATTTTTTTTTTTAAAGAGAAATCCCAATGGGAATTTGGGATGGAGGTGGTATTTCCTTCCAGAAATGTAGAGACTCAATTCATTTTCATTCACAGAAAAAGTCACCATCCATCAACACCATAGACGTATGAGCGAAGAAACAGAAGCAGAAGAGAAACGCACTCACAACCCGGGGATGGGGGTGGGGATGGGGTCAGGGAGAGCCTAAGAGGGCGATCGGCCCGAGCTGGAAGGACCCCACAGCGTCCCAGAAGATAATGGCACTCCCACAGTCTCAGGCCTGGCACCCATCCTCTTTCCACTGTGAGCGGGGCCAGAAGGTAGGTCTGCGCCCCTGGACTTGGGGAGAGGATATCAGATGGGGTATGTCTTTCCGCCCCCCGGGTCCAGGGGAGAATCACTTGTTCAACCCTACCCCCTTAGGTCCCAAAGGGAGCCCCCGTGTCCCCCGTATCAGGACTCTCAGCATTCCCTGCTGCCCCCACATCTTGCCTCTGGGTCTCAGAGAGGGGTTTCTGTAGGTACTCCCCCTCTCCCAGCAAATAAGTAACGACAGACACTGCACTGCACTACTCCGATGTCTTCCATGGAGCCTCAGGTGCTCCCCCTCTCACTCGGTAGCACCCCCAGCTGCTGGTGATCTCACTCCTTGGACATTTTTCCAATAAAGGTTCTTGGACAAAATGCAACTGACTGTATAGTATGCTGAAGACCTTTCCCCATCTTCTCTCCGCTGGCCACAAGGGCCCCTCATACTACCGCCAACTTGACAGGAGCAAACTCTCATTTTAAAGTGTTTGCTTTGATTCTCCAGCCTGGGATGGGTGGGGAGGGGCCAGAAAGGGGTCTAGGAAACTAGAGCTCTAGTTCCTTTTGCTTTGTTGGGCCAGAGAGGGGAGAAGGAAAAGAAGAGAATATAAATCCTTCCTGCACCAGTGGAAACTATAAAGTTATAACACATAAGAGGGCCGGTAGCCTTGTTATCTTCACCTCAGCAGCTCAGCTCCTCCCCATTGATTCCCGTGACTCCTCCAGCAAACCTGAGCTGGTTTTCAGAAAAGGACTGAACAGTGTCCTGGGACAAACGAAAGAGCAGCTACACTAATGGATCCCTCGGTGCTACATGCTCCTCCTGTGCATTCCTGGGCCTTTTCTTCCCTGTCCTTGCTTTCCCTTATGTCTCTGTCTCTGTTCACTCAGTCAAGTTCAATAATAACGGTAAAGCATAAATGACAGCATGTTCAGTCGCTGCCACCATATCCAGAGGAGGATTCTGGAAAGAAGGTTGAAGGGTTCAGACTCCCCTGTCAAAAGAATTACAATTTGGGCGCTGGCGCCTCTTTGTTTCCTGTGAAAACAGGGACTGTCCTCTACTCTTTCCTAAATCCCGCCTGGGTGGTGCCAGTGAAATGCCAGTTGACATTTGCCACCGCTGTGGGGGAAAGGCCTCAGAACCCAGAATCTGTCTGAGAAGCATAGGCTACACTTTGAGAAGACAGGGCACAGGTCTCCTCAACTTCAGATCGTCCCAGAGAAGGCTTACGGGTAACGCTCCTTTTCTGAATCTTGATGTCTCTGGGGTCAAGATTTAATTTCTGTTACAAGAAGTTAAACCAACAATTCTGAAAGAGACCCTGACCCAAATATAAAGATCAGGAAGTCAATATCTTTTCTACTGAACCAATCTCCAAGCCCAGATATCGAAAGACGAGCTTAACCTTATCAGATGGGCCCATTTCTGGTTTGCCCTCCACCCTGAAACAGGAAAGCATCCTGATCTAATCAGAAGTCTTGAATCCACCACTATCCCATTTGGAAGCAGGTTCCCTTACCTCTTCCCTGGCCAATAATGTTCCAAAAACATTCAT
>PVJN01030368.1:0-25739 GCA_004026805.1 Lasiurus borealis | reverse complement strand
CCGCCCCGAGCAGCGAGATCTAAACCATACGTGTGCGCGCCGGAGCACAGATCACATTTCCACACAGCTTGCAAATATTTTCTTCCAGAGGTTCGCTGCTTGCCAAAAATTTGAATTTTAATGTTACAGCTTCGTTCTCATGTTGAGCTAATGCGCGGGTCTCATTTCCCGCTGTCTGTTTCTCCTTCCCCCGTCTCTCTCCTCGTGCTTGCCCGCGCGGCTCGGTGGCCTCGGGGATCTAGACTTTTCTGCGGCTCTGGGCTGCGGGGTCTCACCTGGCCGTGACGGGAGCCGCCCGTGGGCCATGTGCTGTTCACCTCAGGAAGAGAGGCCTTTCTTTTTTTCCTTTTTTAAAAAATATATTTTATTGATTTTTTACAGAGAGGAAGGGAGAGGGACAGAGAGCTAGAAACACCGATGAGAGAGAGACATCGATCAGCTGCCTCTTGCACGTGCCCCACTGGGGATGTGCCCGCCACCAAGATACATGCCCTTGACCGGAATCGAACCTGGGACCTCTCAGTCCGCAGGCCTACGCTCTACCCACTGAGCCACACGGGTTTCGGCAGGCAGAGAGGCCTTGCTAGCACGCAGGTTTTTGGGGCAGCAGTTTGTGACTCCTTAAAGATGCCGTTTTATTTCGGGTGTGTGTGCTCCTTTTATGGTTTCGGGGGCCGTTTTCCGTCTCCCCAACATGATCGGGGCTGCCTTCAAACGTTCATGTCCGCGGGGAGCGCGGCCTCAGCACGGGCCCTTGGGTCTGGCAGGCGGCAGGCTGCGTGCATCCGGCCCCAGACCCGCCATCTTCTTCGGCGGCGCTATCAGATAGTTCCCCGCTCCCCAGCTTGTGGGGAAACTGTCTTTAAACGTCTTTATTGCAGGCGGGAGCGGGTAGAGATAATAACTCCATCTAACGAGGGTGGCACACCAGAATCCGCCGCAGTTTCTGGAAAATGTTTCCCCAGAAGGGATTTCAGCCGGGGGATTATCCCGAGTTCTTCCCGGGAGAAGGTGCGGGGCGTGGGGTGTTCTTTTTGGGTTTAAAGCAGACGTGAGGCCGTGGGGCGCAGGGGGCTTCGGGCGTGATGGGCTGCAGCTGCCGGGGTGGCTGGTGGGGACCGGGCCCTGGCCCCCCCTCCCCCGGAAGGGACCCGGGACTGGGCCCATGTGAGTGGGAGCGTGAGTGGCCCCCCAGGCGCCAGCCCGGAGGGGCCGGCCACCCCGGGCGAAGCGGCTCGGCCACCCCCCGAAAAAAGCCGCCGCTCAAGTGCGTCCCTCGGACCCTGCCTTCCTGCTCCCCCGGCCCCTTATCTCCTGGGTAAATCTTGACAGAGCAAACACGAGAGGCACGCGGAGCGACGTGCGTCCTGCCGAGCAACCGCTCTCTTTCTAGGGACCCTGCTTTCCAGAGAACGCAGGACGGCACCCCCCCTGTTTTGCTCTTTTCTGCTCCCCACACACCCACTCTCCAGCTCGCTGACTTACATGCCGGCTCTGCCGGAACCGCAGGGGCTTCTGCTGTTTGAGGCGCGGCGTGGATTCCCCGCGTTGCTTCCCGCCGCCGGCCAGCTCGGGGGGAGCATGCCTGTCCCCCCCACTCTGCCTCCTCGGTGGGGGAGCGGAGAGGCAGGCGGCGCAGGTGCACGCTGGCGCCCGGGTTTGGAGGCCGTGCCCGTGCTCACCGGGACTGACGCTCCGCACAGAAACACCAGCCGGCCACTCGAGGGAAAGGTCCAGAGGGTCTTTGGGAGGGGCCTTGCCTCGCTGCAAGGACAAAGTCAAAATGGCTTCCTTTAAAAAAAAAAATAAAACTCACAAAAAACCGAGACAAAATGGCTTCCTTCCATCCGCAGGGCCTGGCGTGGCCTCACCTGCCACCCTCACCCACCCGCTGGGGCCACAGACCTTTCTTCTCCAGCGGCCTGGCCCGGCCAGTCCCTCAGCGGGATCCTCACCCCACCACCTCACCCCACCACCTCTCAGTCGCTGCTCCTTTTTTTAAAAAAAAAATATTTTATTGATTTTTTACAGAGAGGAAGGGAGAGGGATAGAGTCAGAAACATTGATGAGAGAGGGACACTGATCAGGCATCTGTGGAGCGGGTTGCGCCCTCTCGGGGGGAGTGCCTGCCGTCTAGGGGTGCCGAGTGGGGAGCAGACACTGACACCGGGCATCTGACCTCTGGCTCACCCCCCACAGGCCAGCGACAGTTCCCAGGTGCCCCCGCTGCCTTTCCCCCGTTCTGGTCGCAGACCCCGCGTTCTGTGGGTCGTGCAGGCACACACAGGCCTCCCTCCCTGTCTCTCCCCTGAGGAAACGAGCCGCCGGCTCCCACATGGACGGGACATGCTCTCTGTCCGCCCAAGAACGGAGACTCATTGTTTGGACAGAGAACTGACCAGCCATTATTTTGCCCCAAGTATGCAGATTCACTCACAGCTCACCAACTCGAGAGCTGCTGCCAGAGGTTTGAACAGACAATGAGAAGTGTGTGTGTGTGTGTGTGTGTGTGTGTGTGTGTAATTCTCACTTGAGAATTAAATTGATATTTAGAGGGAGAGGGAGAGGTTGAACCTAGAGCTGAGGTGCGTGCCCTTATTGGGAATCGAACCCGCCACCTTTTGGTGTCCCAGTTAACGCTCCAGCCACGCACGCCGTCTGACAGGGCGCGCCCCGTGAGATCCCGTGCGTGGGAAACACACGTCCCCAGGGCCGCCCGGGGGTCTGCCTGGTTCTGAATCCGGTCTCGCGCTCCTTACACGGCCGGGTCCTGTCCGTGGCGATCTGCGCCGATGCCGGGAAAGTAAAACCGGGAGGAGGGCCGGCCTTCATGCCGCCGCCAGTTTTTAGGGAAAATAAGCGGAAAGCACTCGTCGGCTTCCCGGCTTTCCGGCGCGATTTGCACGGTTCCTGTCTGCACCGGCACGCTTCTCGAGCCACGACTGAGCGGGGCCGAGACGCTGGAGCGGAGGGGGAATTGGGAGAAGTCTGGCCGCCACCTCTGGGACCCCGCGATGGGCGCGCCGTGGTCCTCGCGCCGCCGGGCCGGGGGGTAGCACTGCGGGAAGGCTCGCTCCTGGCAGCGCACTGACCACGACTAACCGTTTTCTTCCTCCGCAGCTACACCTGGGAAGCTGTGGACGCCAAGAACCAGGTGCTGTACAAGATCAGCGTCTGCGGGAACGTGGCCGTGCCCGCGTGCGGGGCGACCAGCGCCGTCTGCGCCAAGGACCTCAAGACCGGCCGCTTCCGCTCCGTGGGTGAGTGGCGGGGTGGGCGCCGGCCCGCATTGCCGGGGTAACTCCGTGGCTGGCTGGAGAGCCGCCGCACAGTTGTCTGTGCTGAGACCCCGCAGTGGACAGCTGGGGTTCGAGCGTAGTCACAAGGGATGACCGTTTGAGTGTCCACTCTGCGGTCAAACCGCGTGTCTTCCATGGAGGGCAGCGATTTTCAACCTGAAACACTGAGGACGTTCAGTCCGTGTCAGGGGCACTGGCCTCTCTCTCCTTAGGTGGCCACATTGAAAACCGCAGTAGCCAGCACAGCCATCGCTTCCTGGTGAGAACGAATCAGAATTATATCTATTTTAATTATCGTTTTATTTTATTTTTTTAAAATATATTTTATTGATTAGAGAGGAAGGGAGAGGGATAGAGAGTTAGAAACATCGATGAGAGAGAGACATCGATAGCTGCCTTCTGCATGTGCCCACAACCAAGGCACATGCCCTTGACCGGAATCCAACCTGGGACCTTTCAGTCCGCAGGCTGATGCTCTATCCACTGAGCCAAATCGGTGTTGGCTATTTTTATTTTTATTTTTGGTCAGATTGGCAAAAAAGGTAATTTTTTGGTGTGCCGCAGAATGTCAGTCATTGTGTATGTTGCCACGCGATGAGAGAGGTTGAAAATCGCTGACCCGGTGGATCCTGGGTAGTTTGTCGGCGCGAAGAATTATGCACATTTGCACTGACTGGCCCAGAAGGATGTTTCCCATGCGGCTCTGCCTTCTCACGCTTTTCTCAAACCTCTCTTCACTCGTCCCCCCCTCTCCTCCCTTCCTCCTCCTCCTCCCTTCCTCCTCTCCCCCCCGCCGCCCCCTCCCCCCTCCCCCGCATCCCCTCTGGTGCCGGCCTTTCCCGTGCAGCTCTGCTTCCTCCCGAGGTTCTGGTCCTCAGCAGCGAGCGTTCACAGGGGGTCAGAGGTCACTGGTTCTGGCTCACATTTAACGACGAGTCCCGGGGGCCGGCATTCCTAGATGAAGCCCGCAAACCTTTCTCTGGGCCCCTCACGGGGAGGAGGGAAAGGGCAGATGTCCAAATGGAGGGGCTCGGGACCGACGTCAGCGCACAGCTGCGGGGGCCTTGGATTCGGGGGCCTGGAGCCTGCGGCGGTTGGACGGGCGGGGTCTCCTGCGGGAGGGCGGGGGGGGGGGGGGGGGGGGGGGGTGTGAGGCCCGAGGGGCAGCGGCAGCTCTGCCTGTCGTTTTGGAGGGAAATGTTTCGAGGAAGAAGAGGGAGGCACTGGCCTGGTTTCCTTCTCTCCCGTGGACACAGGGAGAGGGGCGCCCGGTGCAGGACAAAGACCAGAGGGGCGCCCGGAGGGTCTGAGCCTCTGGGTCAGACAGGCGTGTGTGTGACAGACATAAAACACGGCACAGGGATGGCCGTTTTGCTGACTGGCACCTTCGGGTGATTCACGGAGCGAGGCCGCGCGTGGGCCGGCGTGCCAGCGTTTCCCGGGGTTCACCACGAGGAGAGGCGTCTCCCTCTGCGCTGGCCTGTGAGGCTGGACTGCGGTGTTTTTGGCTAATGAAAGGGTGTCCTGTGGGCGGTGGAGGTCTCGTGTGTGCGGTAACCCCAGATGAGGAGAACCACCGGAGGCGGGGGAGGAGGTGTGGGACTGGCAGGGCTGGACAGAATCTGAGAGCGACCAAGTTCCGTAAGCTCTGGCCCCGGCTGGTGGGCTCAGTGGTCAGAGCTTCAGCCTGCCTGCCGGAGATTTTTTTTTCTTAATTGATTTTTTTTTACAGAGAGGAAGGGAGAGGGACAGCACACCTCCCTCTGGGAACGTGCCTACCACTAAGGCACATGCCCCTGCCCCAAACCGAACCCGGGACCCTTCAGTCCGCAGGCCAACGCTCAGTCCACTGAGCCACACCGGGTTCGGCAGGGTCGCAGGTTTGATTCTGGTCCAGGGCCTGCCCGTGGTGCAGGTTCCCGGCACTCGGGGTGCCTCTCTTACACCGATGGTTCTCTTTCCCCTGCCTCTCTTTCACTCTTCCTCTCCCTCCCTCTCTAAAGTCAATGGGAAAAATATCCTTTGGTGAGGATTAACAAAAAAAAAAACCAAGAAAAAAGATAGACAGACAGGAAGGAAGGAAAGGAGGACAGACGTCCCATAGAAAGAAAGGAAGAAAGAAAGACAGACAGACGTCCCATAGAAAGAAAGAAAGAAAAAAAGAAAGAAAGAAAAGGCAGGGAAGAAAGAAAGAGCGGGCAGAGCAGGGAGACATGGTGGGGTGGGCAGTGGGTTGAGTGCCATGGTCCCGGGAGGTGACGGACGGACCGTGTGCTCACAAAGCCAGCCCAGCGGAACCGCAGGGCTCAGCGGAAGGGGAGAGGCCGGCGGTAACGGGACGGGTTAACGGCGAGGCTCCAGGTTGACGGTGATGGAAACCAGCCGTTTTCACTCTCGTTTTGCTCTCCCAGACACAGACCACATGCTCTCCCCGGAGCTCCGGCTCCCCGCTCCCCCCGGGGTGGGGGTGGGGTGGGGAGGTAGGCGAGGTGCCGTGAACTTTTAGCCCTGGCAGGGCCGGCCTGTCCTTCAGCTCGGGAGGCCCACGAGGGGGCGGGGAGGGGGGGCGCTGACACCGAGGGGCCGGGGCCGATTTGAGTGAGATCTGATGGTGCTGATGGGTGTCTGACGGCGGCTGTCACGGCGGAATTTGCCTCGGCCACTTGTGTTCTAAAAGTTCCTTGTCTGCCGTGTGCGTGTGAGGTGTTGTGTTTTTCGGTAAAATAATCCCGGTCCCTGCGGCAGCCGTTTTGAAGTGGGTGATTTCATCTCCCTCATTTCACAAATGAGGACGCGAAAGCCCAAAATAGATAAGCCGCTTGCCAGGGGCCGGGTGCCAGGGGCTGCCGGGCCAGCCCGGAGCCTGGACTTATTTGGGGCTGCGTTGTTGGGAGAGGCAGACAGTTGTAGAGCTAAAACGGGAACCGGGACGGGAGAGCTCAACTCCCGAAAACTAACTTCTTATGAGCTGGCTAGGAAGGGGGAAGAAGACAAAGAAAAGGGAATGTTGAGAACAGGCACACAAAAAAAAACACAACCCCGGAGTTTGCAATAAATCAGAGGGGCGGGAGAATTAGAACGGCCACAGATCCAAATACGTAGGTGAACTTCATGTCTCACCAAAACTTGAGGCGCCATTTAGGCATTTACCGCTCAGCACCCCTCTCCCTTCCTGTCACGGAGAGGAATGGCAGAGCAGTGAAAAGCAAAAGGACAGTGCAACGTTTTAGGGGCCTAGAAATATCACCTCGAGGGGGCAAGAGCTTCTCTGAAGAAATGAGACGGGCAACCTGGGAGGAAAAGGGCCAAGTCTCAGGGCAGGCGGGTCCCAAGGAGGAAATCCCGGTGGCCAGGGCAGCTTCGTTAGTTAGTAAGTCAGGTGTGAACGCAGGGCAGAGCGAGAAAGAAATCTCACTCTCCTCCGGTCCCTTTGGCAGCAGCGTAAACGGTTGCATCAGACGGGCTGGCAGGGAGCCTAGCCGCGGGCACATTGGTGCGGTGCCGGGGGATGGTTGTCTGCAGCCCCGGAGGGGAGGCAGTGGTGGATGCGAGTTTTATGGCGCCCACAGCGCTGTTTTCCTGCGTGGAAATGAACAGCGAGCCCTCAGCTTCGGGTTGAATAATAGCACGCTATTTTTGATTGAGAAATCAAGCACCGGGTCCTTCCTTCAGCGAGCGGCCCCGCGGCACATGGGAATGTAGCCGAGCGGGCGGCGAGGTTTATGGGCCCGCGGAACAACATTTGGTTCCATTTACAACTCGGGTGAGTCATCCTCGCCACATTTTAAAGTGACTTTCCCGTCTTACAGACTTGATTTCCTTTGAAAATGGGAGTTGACAATGAAACCTGAAGCACTAGTAGTAATAATCCTTTAAAAAAAAAAAAAAAAGTAGCCCTGCAAACTTACAACAGAGAGGATGCGCCTAAAATCCTTGGTCCGATACAATTACGTCTTCAATCACTGGCTCGTCCTGACCTTTGGAGCCGTAACATTAACCCCGGCAAGTCTGGGAAAACACCAGAGGTGTTTGCGTTCCTCCTGACCTCCTTCACGTTAACGCCAAGGTTTTACGTTAACTCACCGGAGGGTGGGAGGCGACGTTCCCGGGGCGGGAGGCCTCGGAGCAGCCCACTTCGCAGGTAATGCGCCCACCCGCCCACCCGGGAAGAGCGTTAGCCGAGGCCACTCACCGGCAGAGCCCGGGATCCCGGCTGCCGTCTGGCTGGGGTCTCCCTCAGGCAGGACGCAGGGGTCCATCTGGTCCTGGGCCGGCACTTCCTGTCCTCGGGAGCCGGCCTGGGCCCCCTGGACACCTGGGCTGTGTGGCTCCCAGTTTGGCCACGGGAACCTCCCGCCGCCCCCCGTTTTGCATCTCTGATGATTAAGATGTGAAAATGTATTCTCTTCCTCTTAGCATATCCTTAATAATCAGAAAACTATCCCTTTCTGATGATTAAGATGTGAAAAAATATTCTTAATAACCAGAAAATAATCCCTTTCTGATGATTAAGATGTGAAAACATATTTTCCTCTTAACATATTCTTAATAATCAGAAAATAATCCTTTTCTGATTATTAAGATGTGAAAACACATTTTCCTCTTAACATATTCTTAATAATCAGAAAACAATCCTTTTCTGATTATTAAGATGTGAAAACATATTTTCCTCTTAACATATTCTTAATAATCAGAAAATAATCCTTTTCTGATTATTAAGATGTGAAAACATATTTCCCTCTTAACATATTCTTAATAATCAGAAAACAATCCCTTTCTGATGATTAAGATGTAAAAACATATTTTCCTCTTAACATATTCTTAATAATCAGAAAATAATCCTTTTCTGATTAAGTTGTGAAAACATTCTTTTCCTCTTAAGCCCTATACAAATATATATATTTGGCAAAAACCATGTCATTCTATTGGATATTTGAGCTATCGGGCTGAGTTTTAGATAAAACTCATGTTTTTATCCCCTGTATGGTCTCTCCCAATCATCTAGCAATTTCTGCTAAATTTTAAAACATATTCCTATAACCTCCTTTTGCAAATCTATTTTCCTCTTAAGCCCTATATATATATATGTGTGTGTGTGTGTGTGTATTTGGTAAAAACCATGTCATTCTGTTGGATATTTAAGCTATCCGGTTGAGTTTTAGTTAAAACTCAGGTTTTTATCTCCTGTGTGGTATCTCCCGATCATCTAGCAATTTCTGCTAAATTTTAAAACATACTCCTCTCACCTCCTTTTGCAAATCTTACCAGTAGAGAAATTAGTACTGCACAGAGATGTCTGTACAGATTCCCCCCCCCCCCCGGGGCTCTGTGATCAATAATATGCTGGGGCAGCCTAACTGTAGGGGGCAGATCAATAAACTGCATGTTTGATCCCGGTTTACTTGGTCACCAACTCCCAGCTAGGTGAATAAAATATTTAAAAAACAAGCGACACTTAATATTCATTTATTTGAAACACACAATGAGATGAATCAGACATGAACCCCCTTTTTTTTTGCACGGAGCTTACACACACGCACACACACAAACACACACAAACCACCACAAAGGCCGAGGAGGCATCGGAAGGCAGGAGACGCTGTAAACGGGCGGGGCGGGGCGGGGCGGAGGGGCGCGCGCTGGCGGGCGCAGGGGAGTAAGTGGGGACCTGTTGCCCAGGGAGCCACACCTAAGCCAAGACTGGGAGCGAGGGGGCAGTCTGTGTCTCTGGGGGAGCAGCCAGGGAGTGGGGGCGGGGAGTCTGGGGCGCGGGCCGGTGGCCATTAGCGAGAATAGAGAAGTCTCTTGGCGGGGGCGTCGTCGCTACAGCGCAGAGGACGGAGCGGCAGCGGCAGCCGGGAGGGAGAACCGGGGCGAGGGTTCGTCTTCCGTTTGGTGACAGCACGTGAGTCCATCTGCAGGACGCGGCACGATCGAGATGGGCAGTGGGCGGCCGGGGGCCTCGTCGGGGCGCCGGGCGCCGATTAGCGCAGAGCGGGGTGCGCGCCCTCCCGGCGAGCCCGGGCCAAGCGGTTGGCGCGGCGGCGGCGGCGGCGCCGCGGGGCGGCGAGCGGCCGGGGCAGAGGGACCGGCGGGCCCAGCCGCCTCAGCGCGGCCGCGTAGCGAGCTCGGTCGGGCTCGGGCGCGGCCGCCTCGGGTTGCAGGTGGCGAGGCCCGGCCGGCTGGGCTCCGGGGAGCGCGGCCGGGCGCGCAGGGTCGTCGGCACGACCCGGCGCGGCCTGGGCTGGAGGGCATGGCCCGGCCTGGCGGGCACGGGCGAGCGCGGCCTGGCACGCAGGGCCTGGAGGACTCGGCGGGGCCGGGCCGGCAGCGGGGGGCCCGGCCGGGCGGCGGGGGCCGGCGAGCGCGGCCTGGCGGGGCCCCGGGGGCGCAGGGTCGGGAGGCTCTGGCGCGGCCTGGCTGGCGGAGCGTGGCTCGGTCTGGCGGGTCCCGGCGAGCGCGGCCTGGTCTGGCGGGCCCTGGCGAGCGCGGCCTGCAGGGCTCGGGTCGGCGAGCGCGGCCTGGCGGAGCCTGAGCGCGGCCTGGCGGATCCGGCGCGCTCGGGCGGCGCGGGCCTGCTGGAGGTCGCCGCCTGGCGGGCCGGCCAGGGCCTGGCGCGGCCGGCGGGCCCACACGGGTCTGGCGGGCCCAGGCGAACGCGGCGCGCCAGCCCGGCGGGCTCGGGCTGCAGAGCGCGCTCTGGCGGGCTGGGCGCGCGCATCCGGGTTGGCGGGGCCCGGCCAGGAGAGCGGGGCCTGGAGGAGCCGGGACGGTCTAGTCTCGGGGGCCCCTGCCAGTGCGGCCTGCTCGGATGAGGCCGGGCGAGCTCGACCGCGTCTGGCGGAGCGGGCCTGGCGAGCGCGGTCTGGAGGACACGGCGAGGCCTGGCGGGCCCTGGAGAGCGCGGCCTGGCGGGTCCGGAACGCAGGGTCTGTAGGACCCGACGCGGCCTGGCCTGGAGAGCTCTGCCGGCTCTGGCTGACCCGGCCTGGAGAGCGCCGTCTGCCGGCCCGGGCGCTCGGGCTCGGGCGGGGAGCGCCCGGCCTGGAGAGCGCGGTCGGGAGGAGCGGGGGCGCGCGGCCGGGCGCGCTCTGGAGGGCCCGGGGCGATCTGGCGGGCCCGGCGAGCGCGGCCTGGCCTGGCGGGCCCAGCGGGCGCGGCCTGCTCGGGCGGGCCCGGCTTGGAGAGCGTGGTGAGGAGGACCGGGCGCCCTCGGTCGAGTGGGCCCGGCGCGGTCCGGCGGGCCCAGCGAGCGGTCTGGCGGGCCCAATGCGCGGTTCGGCGGACCCAGCGCGCGGTCTGGAGGACCCAGCGCGGCCTGGCGGGCCCGGCCTGGCGATCGGGATCTGGAGGAGGGCTCGGTGCGGCCAGGCGGGCCTGGGCGGGCGCGGCCTGGCCGGGCGGGCTCGGCCTGGAAACCGTGGTCGGGCGGGCCTGGCGCGCGCCTCCTGGGCTGGAGGAAGCGCATTGGCGAGCGCGGCCTGGAACTCGCGCGCTCCGATCGGCCGGGGCCCCGCCAGTGCGCTCGGGCCTGGCGGGCTCGGCCGGGGGAGCGCGGCCGGGCGGGCCCTGCGCGGGGTCTGGAGGACCCGGCGCGGTCTGACGGCCCCGGCGAACGCGGCCCAGCCCATTTGGCGCCGTCCTCGGGAGCTGGCCGTGGGCCTGGCGTGCTGACCGCCGCCCCGCAGTCCTCGCCCGGCTCTCGCCCGGGGAGGAAGGCCCGGCTGGCCGGTTGCCGCGGTGGCGTGCCGCGGTGGCGTGCCGCGGAGCGCTGCGGCCTCTCCTCGCGCGCCCGGGTCGGCAGCCGGTGTCGGCCGCCAGGCGGAGCGGGCAGAGGAGGAGGAAGACGAGGCGGATGGGCTGGCGCAGTGCCGACGCGGCCTGGCGCTGCGGGGAGCCGCTGCCTCGCGCCGCGGCTTTGGCGGCGGCGGCGGCGTTGGCGGCAGAGCTCGGCCGGATCGCTCTCGGCCCGAGGCCAGGGCCCTTCTGCTTTCCTTTTCGGGACGGGCCCGCCGCGGCGCGCAGCCCCCAGGAGCTCTGGGCACGGGGCCGGAACGGCTGCGGTATGGGGGGACCGCAGTGCGGGGGGAGGGTCTTTTAAGCGGCGGGGACGGCGCAGGCGCCTGCGCGCCCTCTTGTGGCCGCAGCACACCGCTTTGCGCCGCGCCGCCTCCGCGTCTCCTGCAGCGCCGGCCGCGGGGGCGCCGGAAGCCCCGCCCCGGCGCGCTGTGCCGGGCCCGCCCCCCGTGGGCGGGGCTTCGGGCGCTGTCCACCGGCGCCGTGCTGTCCACGGGCGCTGTCCACGGTGCCGGCGCCGCGGCCGGGCTGTGCGTTGTGGGGGAAGACGGGACTTTAGCGCCGCGGAGCTTTGCGCCGCCGAGCTTAGCGCCGCGGACCGATCTCTCTGCTCTCTGCTGCGGTCGCCGGCGCGTAGGCGGGCGGCCGGGACCCAGAACCGCCGCGTTGTCAGGGCAACGGTGTCGCAGTTCTGAAACCCATTTCCTCTTCGCCAGTTGGCATCTCAATTTTACCCCCACCCCCTCTTTTTTTTTTTTTTTGAAAGACCTCAGCTGCCCGCATTGAATCGGACCGGCTATCCGCCTGAGTTCGTGATTACGCACTTACCCGTCGTCCGAGGGCTAACCTTTTAATTTAATTTAATTTTTTTTAAAAAAATATATTTTTATTGATTTCGGAGAGGAAGGGGAGGGAGGGATAGCAACATCCACTGACGAGAGAGGGAAAATGAGAGGACACCTTTGATTGGCTGCCTCCTGCATCCCCCCTCCCCCCCTACTGGGCCTGCAACACGACCAAGCGCGCCTGACCGGAATGGAGCCCCCTGGGGACCCTCCAGTCCGCACCCCCACGCTCTTCTTATCCCCGGAGCCAAACCAGTGAGGGCCCATCTTGTTTTTAATGAGTTGTTTTAGATAATGCAGTGAATCCTATCTCTAACAAAATGTAGGAGGAACCGGGCAGTCACCACTATTTATATGTGAGTGGCCATTAGCCCACATCTGTATTTAAAAATCAGTCCCTTCTCTTCCTTCCTTCCTTCCTCAGCCCCCCACCCCCAATCTGTGTGTGTGTGTGTGTGTGTGATGTTTTCCACATTCTGGGGGACTCAAGTGGTAACAGTGTCCTATTGCTGAGAATCAGCTACATTGTTGCCTTTTTCTGAGGTTGGTTCCTTGTAACCCTGTGCAGTGCTGTGTGGCCCTCCGAAATGGGACCTGCTCTTCTGTTGTTCCCAGATCATTGCCAGTGTGAACACACAGGCTGTTCTTCCCCTTGCTTCCTGCTGGGAGCTGCACGGTTCTCTCCTGGGCATCTGTCTGCCGGGGAATGAATCGTTAGGTCATAGGGCATCTGGAAATTCCATTTTAGGGCAGGACGCCAAGCTGACTTAGGAAGTGGTCATACCAGTTTGCACTTGCCCGCACCTAGGAGAGCTCTCACCCCCCCTCTGTCTCCCCCCCACATTTGGCATTTAATTTTTGTCAATGGGATGGCTGAAATGGGCGTGCCATGTGGTCTCGATTTGCAATTCCTTGTTCACCAGCGATGTTCTACATCTTCATGTGTTTATTGATGTGTTTCCTTCTGTCTGAATACGTCCTGTCCATTTCATATTGAGCTTTATGGAGTCACGTGACTCATTCTCTCGGTCTAGAAGGCCTAGATTTTTCCTCTTTGCTTTTGAAATTAAAATTCATCAGGTCTTGACGACTAGTGGTGGGTTTTAAAAAGCACTCTCTTTTTTGTGTTCTCTGCCAGATTACTCATTTTCCTTTATTTCCTAGATTTACAATTTTTTTTTTGGCCTTTGTGAGTTGGTATATTCTAGATGCCAGTTCTCTGCCAGCTCTGTGTACTCCCTGTTTACAGCTTGTTTCTTTTGTTAAGCTATTTTTGATGAATGTAAAAATTTAAGTTTAGTAACAAATTGACCAGTTTTTTTGTAGTTAATGCCATTTAGGGGTAAATACTTTCTTACATTAAGATAAAAAAGATAACTATTTTTTCTACTAAATATTTGAAAGTTTGGTGTTCGATGTTTACATCTTTAACCCATTTAGAGTTTATTTTTGTATGTGGTGGTAGCTAGTGATCCTATTTCATTTTTTTTTTCATATGGATTGCCATTTTGTTTCCAGTTCCGTTTATTGAATACCCTCTTCTTTGCCAACTGAGGATATATTGAAGTTTTATTTGCACAAATGTCTCTCCTATGTTCTGGTCTGTTTGTCAGTTTATCTGTTTCTATGCCAACTACCATCGCATTAACCAGTTAACGGCCATGTGTCCAAAATGGAAACCACCCCCACACGCCATGATATTTTGAATTCAAGTAAAAAAAAAAAAAACAGTTTGTAATGGGTATTATAAAAATAAATATGTTACTCCCCATTTGGGTGTTCCTGAGTATTTTCAGTTGAAAATTCACACGAGAAATTTATTTTAAAGTTGGTCTATAGATGCTTATGGCAGGCAGATGGTTAATGCTATGTGTACTTTTTATCCTTGATTATTACAGTAATGTCCCAGGCACACTAAGACATGGGGACTCGACTTGTGAGCCGTTCTAAAGAATTTTGATTAATAGCACACACGATGGGAAGTTACTGAAGAATATCCGCGGCCGTGGTATAGGTTCTAAAATACATTTTTAATGACCACACTGGTGCAAGATGGACGGGGTGTGGGGATGGCGAGGGACCAGACAGCAGTGGAGTGAGGGGGAGAGAGACGAGCGTGGTTTTAGGAGGGACAGAGATGGAGGAATGTGCGTGGATCTGAGATGGAGGTAGGGCCCACAGGGCTTTGCGGCGTGTTGAACGTGGCGGAGAGAAAGCTAGGACTGCGAGGAATGTGTTTGGGGCTGGAGCAGCCGGGTGCAGGGGAAGCCATTCAGAGGTGCAGAGTTTCGGGGAGAGGACAGTTTGTGAGCGTGTGAGCCTCCGGACGAGTTAACGGCGCCGCTCTGAACGGGCTGCCGCTTGGAAACAGCCTGACGGGGTGGATGTGTCTCAGTGTGCTGACGCTCTCTCCTCTCCGAACAGGCGACTCCGTTTTGAAGAGCGCCACCAGAACCCTCCTGGAGTTCAACACCACCGCGGACTGTGACGGGGAGCGCCGTGCACGCCACCGGGTCCAGAGCAGCATCACCTTCCTCTGTGGCAAGACCTTGGTGAGTCCGCCGCTCGCTCCTCGCTCTGCCGTCGTTGGTTGGGGGCCTTGCTGAGTGGCTCTCCCAGGGAGAGTCAGTGAAAAAAATAAAATAAAAAGAACAAGGAAAGCACAGCAGATAAAAACCCCAACCGAAGTCGCCATCGCCATTAAGAACCAATAAGTAAAAAATCCGAAGTCTGTAGTTACAACTTTCGAGTGAAACTCGATCCACATCCTGTGTAAAGCTACAAATCAAAGTGATGAATGTGTTTAAACTCACAGCACAGTGTAATGTTTATTGCAGGCATGGTTCCCCCCCCCCCAACCCCCCTTCTTTCTAAAAATCCCTTCTCCCAGCATTTTATTTGGATAGTTTTTAGGGCGATGTATTTATTTTTTTTAAATGTTTTTCTTTCCTCATGTACATTAAACTGTGGAGACGGAGATCTGTGTAGGACAGCAGTTTTTTTTTCCCCCCAAATGATGTGCGGCAGAATGTTTAAAACAGGCAGTACCTCTGTCGTAGCGGGCACTGACCTCTTTTCCCCGAGATTGTCAAATTAAAAAAAAAAAATGACAACAGCCAACACAACAAAATTGAATGAATAAAAATTATACCATTTTTTTTTTTTTTGGGGGGGTCAGATCGACCCAAAAAAAAAAATGTATTTTTTGGTGTGCCGCCGCAGAACGTTGGTGATTTGTTGACGTGCGTGTCATGAGATGAGACACATTGAACATCGCTGACCCAGGAGAAGTGTTTGCGGGGGCCGGTGGGGTGGGTGGGGGTAGCGGCTTCCTCGCTTTTTTCGGGGATCCCTCGTGCTGAAAGGGAGGGGACGCAGTCGTTTCAGGCGTGATTTGTTCTGGCGCTGGCTCCCGCTGCGTGGGATTTTTAGCATTTCTCGTCGTTAGCGGTCAGGGAGGGGCCGGCGGTGAATAATTGCTGGTTTTCAGGGAAAAAGCCACTGGCGCGCAGATCCCGGGAACGTGCTCCTCTAATCAGAGTGAGAGCCCAGGCATGTAGAGAGAAGCCCGGGCGAGGGGGACTCATGTGGCCACCAGATTGCCCTCAAACACGCTTTGAGAAGCCGCTGTGACTGTTAGCGTCTCGGGCCCCTCGTGTCTCATCGCAAGGACTTTTCAAAGACAGAACCCTGCGCACGTTTCGTGCGGACCCTTGTCCGTGTCGGAGCCCCGGGAGCGGAGCCGTCCTGGGTTACAGGCCAGCTCCCGTTTCGGTGTGAACCGGTTTCCTTCATAATTCCGTGCTCCCCATGACCGAACCGGAGCTGGGAGCTGCAGATCTGCCCGCGGGGGCGCAGAGGCAAATTCCCGGCGGGCCGGGCCTCCCTCCCTGCCTCCCTCCCTCCCTCCCTCTCTCGGCCGCGGCTAAGTTTGGAGTCCACCCGGGCTGGGGCGGGCGGGGAGGGGGGGCTGGCGTAGGATCTCGGCGGGCCTGGGTGGGCCTCCTCCCTCGCTGACAGGAAGCATGAGGTCACATTTTCTGGCTTTGATTTTGTTGGCATTTGGTGCCGAGAACATTTGGAGTTTGAGAGGATCAGGGCCCGGAGGATTGCTTCCCAGGAGTTTACTGTACTCGCATAGCTGGGGCAGTAGAACAGCCTTGGCCCGAGTCTGCCCGAATTCCAGCATGATTTCATGAGGCCTTTGTCTCGGGGTTTCTGGGTTGGGGAGCGCGGCGATGACCTTGTCGAGGAGCGAAGGGCGGCGGCGCCCGCCCGCTCGCCGGCGCCCCCGCGTGGCCGCTGTGAGCACGGTCCTCGGCGCTCTCTGCCTCGAGTAGAGGAGCCGGCCCGCCGCCAGCGGGTAACGCCTGGTGTCACCCCCACAGGGCACCCCCGAGTTCGTGGCCGCCACCGACTGCGTGCACTACTTCGAGTGGAGGACCTCCGCCGCCTGCAAGAAGGACACGTTCAAAGCGAAGAAAGAGGTAGCCTCCGGTCCCGTGCTTGGAAAGGGCGGTCTGGGCCCCGAGACCGGAAATACTGGTTTAGCCGGGCTGCTGCGCCGGATTCTTCACAGCCCATTCGCTCGGGGTTCCTGGGGCCGCAGCTCGGGACCCTTGCCCCGTGCCTCCCGGTGCCGGCTCCGCCCGGGGCTCAGGGGTGGCTGGGAGGGGGGCTCCGGCCAGGTGTGCTGGGCCCTCCCGGTCTTTGCCTGCTCACCCCGGAGACTGGGTGGCCTCACGTTCCTTCCTGGTCAGATCATTCTTTAAAAAAAAAAAAAAAAAAAAGATAATAATAAAAAAAATTGATTTCAGAGAGATGGAGAGAGGGATAGAGAGTTAGAAACATCGAAGAGAGAGAAACATTGATCAGCCGCCTCCTTGCAACACCACCTACTGGGGATGTGCCCGCAACCAAGACACATGCCCTGGACCAGAATCGAACCTGGGACCCCTCAGTCCGCAGCCTGACCCTCTACCCACTGAGCCAAACCGGTTTGGCCAGATCATTCTTATAAAAAAAATAATAATTTTTAAAATATTTGATTTCAGAGAGGAGGGGAGAGGGAGAGGGAGACAGGAACATGAATAGGGAGAGAGAATCATGAGTTGGTGGCCTCCTGTGCGTCTCCTGCCGGGGATGGCCTGTGCCCCGATCCTCAGGAATTGAACTGTGACCTCCCGGTTTGTGGATTGAGGCTCAGCCTGAGTGTCCTGTCCCCCTGCTCGGGCCTCCGATGGGGGCTCCGCCGTGTGGCTCTCCCTCGCCGTGGCGCAGGGGCGCGGGAGGGTGGGAGCCGCACACTCGGCCCTCGGCCCGCTGTTTGCACAGCGCGGGGCGGGAGCGGCCTCGCGTTTTATGGCTGCGGCGGCGGCGGAGACAAAGAGGAGTGCAGGGGCCTGCGGGGCGCGGGCCTGGCATATTTACTCGCGGCCTTTGCGGCCGTGGGTGCCCCGCTCTCCATCGCTCCTGGCGGAGCGGGCGGGCAGCTGTTTTTCCTCCAAACCCTGACAGGTCATTTCTCTGCGCGCCGCTCGGAAGGTGCAGGGGAGACGCTGCAGTCTGCTCGGCTCGGCGGCTGCGGGCAGCTGGGCCGGATCCCCGGGGTCCGGGCGGGGAGGGGGGTGGGAGGGGGCCACGCGGGAGGAATGTCTGCCTTCTCAAAGGCTGTGTGCTTTCAGGGGCCCCTGGACTCACGGTCTGGGGGGACGTGTCCCTGCTCGTGACCTGAACCCCTTCCTGCCTCCCGGGCCGGCACCTGAGAGGGGGGACCCGAGGGGCAGGGGGCTCGCGCAGCTGCTGTCGCCGCTCCGGGTCACAGGCCTCCCTGACCCTCAGCCCCCTCCCCGTTCGCAGCCGGGTACCTGGCTTTTACCCTCTCTCGGGATGGACGGCGCTGACCGGCTGTGGTGCGACTCCAGAAACTGTCAGAACACCCAGCCTTTCCTTTCTTTCAGTTTAAGTCTCCATTGTTGCAAGTACCCCATTTGTCTCCTTCTCCCCCTCCCCACTGACCTCTCCCGGCCGCTCCCGCCCCAGCGCCCACCCTCACCCCCTCCTCTCTGCGTCCATCGGGTGTGCTGTCGGCACGCACCGCCCAGCCTCCCAACAAAGAGCCCCTCAGTGGCGGGCGGTCGCCCCGTGGCGCCCACACCCTGCAGGTCCTGGTCTCTGTTTGTGTGGCTCTGACGGCCCGGGTCCCGGCCGTTCCCGGCCGCCTTCACCGGCCACTCCGGGCCGTCCGGCCGGGGACCCTGGGAGGAGGCTCTTAGACGACAGCTTCTCTAAGGGCCCCGGGTGGACGCCCCCTGCCCTGGCTCTCCGGGGGTGGGGCACCGGGGCCCGGCCGGCACCAGACGGCGGGAACAAGCCCGCTCAGTGTGCGGAGGCCCCTCCCCCGGCCGCCGCTCCGCTCCATGAATGTCTCCATTGCTCTGCTGCGCGGGCAGGAAGTGGGCGGCCTCCCCCCGGAGCCCGGGTTTTCCGACGCGCCCTCCAGCTCCGGGGGCGCGGGCCGGGCGGCCGCCGCTCCTTCCTGGCCTCGCGCCGGCGGCGGGGGCTGGCTGCCGGGCGGGGTCTGAGCGCGCTCCGCACCGGGGTCCCTCGAGCCCGGCCAGCATGGCGGGCCTTGCCCACGTGGCCGGTCTCGCCTCCCCTCCCTCTGTTCCCCTCCCCCGCTGGGGCCGCCTCGCTTTCATTTTGGAGCCGGAGAGACGTCCCGCCTCCACCCCGACCCTCTCGTGTGGGTGTCTCTGTGTGAACGTGCGGGGAGGGGATGGCACCCCCAGATTAGCAGGGTGGGGGGCGCTGTGAAGGCTTTCCCGGGGGCGCAGCTGCGGTCTGCGGGGCGACCGGCCTCGTGGGGGAGTGCGGGCCGCGCTTTCTGCAGGCTGTCGCCCGAGGCCTGGCGGCTGGCCCCGTGAGTCACGCTCTCCCGGGACCAGAGGTGCCAGCCCCGTGGTTATCAGCGGGATCTCCCCCCCCCCTTCCCCCCACCGGGACCTGCTGGGAACGAGGGCGCGCGTCCCCCGGGGCCGGGAGGGAGGGGCGCGCTGTGGTTGGCGCAGGCCACCCGCCCTGCCCTCCGCGGCATCGCGGGGAACGCACGGGCCGGGGAAGAGGGTTAGTGGGTCAGGGCGTTCCTGCGGCCGATAGCATCTTTCCAGGAAAGATGGGGCAGCGGACGGTGGGGCCGCGCGCCTTTGCGGCCGCCCTGCCTGTGAAAGGCTCCATTGTGGGCGCCGCGCGTCGCCAGGACGCGTTGAGGCCGGGAAACGGCGGAGCCGACTCTTTGAAGCGACGGCCCAGAGCACGAGCCTCAGAGCACGAGGCTCCGTGCTTCTTTGCAGGCTGATGCCCAGGGCCCGGCCGGCCGGGCGTTTCTGGAAACAAGACTGGCACGGGGTTTCCGGGGCAGACCCGGCAGGGGGTGCTGGCTGGGTGACCGGGGCCGTGGCGAGCCTGGGCCCGCGTCTGGGCGCGAGGCTGTCTCTGCCTGAGCAGAAGGGGCGGTGAGAGGCCGCAGGAGCGTCGGCTGCCACGGGCTCCCTGGCGTTCTGGAAGGAGGAGGCCGTTGGTCCCCGGAGGCGGGAGTGAGGGTCAGAGAGACTCCGGAAGGGCGGGCTGGATGCTCGTCTGTCCCTGAGCAGGTGCTGGGCAGGCCGCGTCCCCAGCCCGGCTTTCGGGGCGTCAGTGGGGCCGGCCTGGTGCTCAGCCCGCGGGCTCTCCTGGGGTGGCAGTGAAGGTGAGGTGGGGAGGCACAGTGCGGTGGGGAGCGCTGCTTTAGATCGGGGTGTCGGGACAGGCTCCCCAAGAGGGTGACGGTTCATCCGAGACCGGAGCAAGGTGGGGCGAGAGCTGATGATCCCGGGGAGCGGCGAGGGGGTGTCGGGTTCCCTGAGGCTGCGCCCTGGAGGTTGGCGGGGACTCGCTCTCCGGTGGATCTGAGCAGGGAGGGATGTGACCCGGGACAGCGTGCCAGGACCAGGCTGTGGTGGTGGGGGCATGGACGGGGCGGAGGGCCGGGCGTGTGGATCCGGATCCGGAGGCCAGGACCGCCGGCCAGGCGGAAGGGGCGCGGAAGGCTGACCCTCTCCCTCTTCCAGGTGCCGTGCTACGCCTTCGACGGCGCCTTCAAGAAGCACGACCTGAACCCGCTGATCAAGCTCAGCGGCGCCTACCTGGTGGACGACTCGGACACTGACACGTCTCTGTTCATCAACGTCTGCCGAGACATAGGTCCGGGCCCGGGGCCTGGGCGAGGGTGGGAGGGGACGGTGGGCGGCAGGCACGCGAGTGTGAGCGTCAGACTGTCCTCGCGCCGTGCGTGGGCCCCACGCACCTCGTGGTGCACCACACGGCTCCCCAGGGGCCGGCGCCCGACAGGCGGACGTTGGTGTGTTTCTAGGAGGTGGGGGGAGAGGGGCACATCCTCAAGGTCAGCTCCAAGGATGGCCTCCGCTGTTCTCCCGGAGAGGCCAGCAGACAGTCTGCATCTGCAGTGGGCCCGCAACTCAAATGTGATGCCCAAGCTGAATTCTGAAATAATAGGCAACTATTCAGGTTCACTGGATATATATATGTTTTTAAAATATTTTATTGATTTTTTACAGAGAGGAAGGGAGAGGGACAGGGAGTTAGAAACATCGATGAGAGAGAGACATCGATCAGCCGCCTCCTGCACGCCCCCCTTCACTGGGGATGTGCCCGCCACCAAGGTACATGCCCCCGACCGGAATGGAACCTGGGACCCTGAGTCCGCAGGCCGACACTCTATCCCCTGAGCCACACGGTTTTGGCTGGATATGTTCTTAAGAGTTTTTTTTTCCCTCTTTCCAATGGACGGGCAGTTTGAGTTGGGTCCCGTGCCTGGGATTCGCATGGGACCCCCCGCACGGAGTGTCTGTACCCCGACCTCCCACCCAGGAGGCTGGGACAGGCCTCGCTTGTGTGAGGAAAAGGGACCCAGAAATCACAAACGGCATCGCTTTCCTGCTGGCCGCTCAGCTGCACGCTGAGGGCTTGCTCTCCGAGTTTGCCTTTGCCCCGAGTGCGCCCCCCCCGCCCCCCCCACCCCCGGGTCACTGTGGGCACAGAGCCCCTGTAGCCGCAGGGCGGGGGAACGGGGCGTTAGATCCCAGGTGTAGCAGCGGCCACGGGGCGCTCAGGACTTGCTTCCAGAACCTTCTGTGGGCTCTCTCTCCCGCCTGCTGGTCTCCACACAGACCATGGGGCACCTACCTTAGATGGGAAGGTGCTCACGCTGAAGCTCGTGTGTTTCTGGGGGAGGCGGGCACGTTCCTCAGGGTCAGCAAACACCGGAGCCCCTGCTCAGCGGCGCCTCTTAGGTGCCAGGTGCGGGCGAGCGCCCTGCATTCCTTCCCCGGCCCGTGCCCGGGGCCCTGCCCGCCCTCCAGGCACGCAGTCAGTCGCCGCTGTCCTTGGGCTCCGGGCGGCGCCTCGACCTCGGAAGGTGGCTCTCGTGCTTGTCTTCCCAGGGACCGCGGGCGGGGGCTCAGTGTGCCGACCCGTCCGCGTCACCACCCCCGTGTCCTGTTTTGCAGACGCTCTCCGGGGCCCCAGCCCGCAGCTGCGCGCCTGCCCCCTGGGCACCGCCGCCTGCCTGGTGCGCGGCAGCCAGGCCTTCGACGTGGGCCGGCCCCGGGAGGGGCTGAAGGCCGTGAGCGCGGACAGGTCAGTGTGCGCGGGCGGGCGGGCGGGCGGGCACGGCCCTCTGGGCGGGGGGCGGCTCTGTGGTTGCTGGGGAGAGAGTGCTCGCAGCTCCTGGCCTCCCACACGCACGAGTCATCGCGGTGAGTCACCGGCTGCCTGCCTGCCTGCTCGTCACTGTCTCCCGGAGCAGCGCCGGGACGTGGGTCGGGGCGAGCGCATGGGGCCGCCTCGTGACGCTTCCGGTGCAGCCCCCGCCGGCGAGCCTGACGCCGGCCACGCAGGCCCCCGGGGACGCTCCCCGGCACCTTCTCTGCTCGGCGGAGACAGGGAGGGCAGGAAGGGCAGGGTGCTGGCTGCCGTCCAGGGTGCGGGGCCTGCTTCCTGCCAGGGCCCCAGGCCCCCCGGCCCCCTGCTCCTCCCGCCAGCCCCCTCCTCGGGGCTTCATTCCTCACGATAAGACGTGCTGCCTGCACGTGCTCTCCCGCCTCCGCGCCTCACTTGGCAGGGAGACGCTTTCCCCTGGGGGCGCGCGTGACCGGGGCTGGCACTGGGTAGAGGGTCACAATAGGGCCCCCTGGTGGCAGGCCCTCGATGGACCCCCGTGGGCCGCTCTGTGTGGAGCTGTGGCTCGCCGGCGCCGCGGTCACAGGTCGCCCGCGGGAGTGGAGGGGCCTGATGGAATGGCGGCGGCGGCTAGGCGTGTGCGGGCCTGCATTGGCGTGCGGGGCCGCTGTGAGCGAGTCCTGCAGGCGGCGGCCGGCAGCGGCCGGTAATTGGCTCTCCGTTGGGAGGCCAGCAGCCCGTGTCCCTCGGCCGTTCTCCTCGGCTGTGGAGGGGCGTCCCTCTTCTCCCTGTGCCCGTGCTGCCCTCTGTGCCTGTGTGTCCTGGCCGCCTCCTCTTCTCAGGACACAGACCTGTCCAATGAGCGCCCACCTGGCGACCTCGCCTCATCACCTCGGGACTAAATGCCTCGTCTCCAAAGCCCGTCACACGCTGAGGGGCTGGGGCTAGGGCTTCTCGGGAACAGGGGAGGGAGGGCAGCATGCAGGCTGTTTCTACGTGACCATCGGGGGGTCCTCCGCACCCGGAGGGCTTGAGGAGGAGCGGGCGGTGAACGACAGTCCCAGAGCGTGTCTTCAGGGGCCAGGCGGGCGCCGGTTTTCGGCGGTTCTGTGGCCGGTTCACCGGGAGGGCCGGGGAGCCCCGAGGTGCGAGACCCCCACCCCGCCCGGGCCCTCCCCGCTGGGCCAGCTGGCCAGCACGCTCCCCGCCGTCTCCAGGCGACCACGGCGACCGTGGCCCGCGCACGCGGCGTGGAGCCGGCGTCGTGGGGAGGGGAAGTGGCCTGCGGCGGTGGCCGCGCGGGCCTGACCCTCAGCTGTGTTTGTTTGGTTTTGCTGGAGTGCGATGTTTTCCCTTCGGCTCCGGCCGCTTCTCCGAATCCGGACTCGCACGCTGCTCCTTTTGTTTGTTGTTTAAAGAAAAGAGCACGGGCCGGAGTTTACTTCCCAATTTATTTCCTTCCCCGGATGGAAGCGAACATCCGTGCCCCTAGCCCGGCTGCTTTTACCTCGTGTCCCGTGTCCCCAAAGGAGCGCCCGGGGCCCCGGGGTTATGTCGAACGCGTGCGATGGGGGGAAGGTCCGTGGTGACGCCCCGTCTCTGTGGCCTCCAGGCTGGTCCTGACCTACGGGCGCGAGGAGGCCGGCCGGCCAGACTTCTGCGAGGGCCACAGCCCGGCCGTGACCATCACCTTCGTCTGCCCGTCGGAGCGCCGTGAGGTGAGGCTGGTCCCGGGGCCGCGGGGAGCAGGGCGGTGGGGGGACGGGCGGGCGGTGGGCCTGTGGGGGGGACGGGCCTCCGGGAGGGCCGGGCGGCGAGGCTCTCGGAGGACGGGGGCCGTTGGCTCCCTCAGCGGCCTCGAGGGGCCCCCGGGCGCCCACGGGGACGGGGTTTGCTCTCCTGGGCGGGAGGCGATCGGCACGGCTCGTGGACGGTTTTAAAAGTTTCCAAAGCGCGGCCGAGGGGAGCGGGTTTGGAAAGCCGTCCCTTCAGCCCCAGCCCTGACTCCACGGCCCGTTAGGTTTGGGGAGGGAACGGGGTAGCAACCAATGGTGAGTGTGCAGAACCGTGGTCAGCGAGGAGCGGGGCAGAGGCTGGGCAGACCTGGGGGGCCCCAGGCAGGGCTTCGGGGGTCCCACCCGGCGTGGAAGGACTGGCCACGCTCACGGAGGAGCGGTCACCCTCCCTGCCTCCCCCTCTTCCCCCGTCTCCCCCCGCCCCCCCGCCCGGCGGAGCTGCCAGAGCCTGATTGCCGGTCCTGGCTGTTTAGGCAGCGGAGGGAGCGCAGCTGTAAGCTCCGTGCGGGCGGCGGTCCGGGTTGTCCTTGGCCGGTGCCCAGTGGTGCTGCATGCACGTGTGGCCGCGAAGTGTTTTAGCAGATGTGGGTGCCGCTGGACGCGAGGCAGCCCGGAGGAAGGGCAGGGCTTCCCCCTGATTTATTCCTGTCTCCTCCTAGCTGCGAGAGCGAGGAGGAGTGGGGGGAGGAGGGGGGAAAAGGGGAGGGGAGGGAGAGGGCTCGGGCCAGGGAGCCTGAACCACCCCCCCCCCCCGCCAATAAACGTGGAATGTGCCGTGGCCGCCGGCCAGCTTTGTGTGCCGGGGCGCGGGACAAAGGTTCAGTCCCACCGGCTCTTCCGCCTCAGGCCCCCGGGCTCCCAGGGCCGCGGTGGCGGCTCGCAGGGGCCCCACGTCCGCTCTGCACGCGAGGTGGAGGGCTCTGATTTATTCCTTCCGCCCGGCCCGCGCCTGGGAATGGAAGCCTTCGCAGGCGGCGGGGGCCGCCCCGGGCTTCCCCCCCCCCTCGTGTGAGCTGCAGGCAGCGAGGGCCTGTGGGCGCCCCCTCTCCCGCCCTCTCCTCCCAGACAGGCCCCGCGGAGTCCACGCAGGGCCGGTCTGCGCGGGAGGGGAGGTCCCCGCCCGCCCGCAGCACTCGGTTACATGCGGCCGGAGCCTCAGCCTCGGGGTTTACCGAAGCGTGGGCGCTGGCCGGGGCGCTCGGCGGGGCGGGGAGCGGAGGCCACGGTGCCTGGTGGGTTTCTGTGAGAAGCGCCAGTGCGTGTGCAGACGGCGGCAGCCCCCGTTCTAAGCTCGGGGCAGAATTACGCACCCAGTGCCCCTGCCCGAGGCTCGGAGGTGACCGTCACCCCGCCAGAGAGCTTGTGTGGCCACCGCCCCCTCCTCCCGCCCAGCCTGGCAGCCCCGGCCTGGGATTGCCTCTCTGGGCGCCCGGGCAGCGACCGTCCAGGGCAGTGGCCGCACACTGTGTGCCTTTGTGTCCCACTCCCCCGCTGCCGTCAGCACGTGCCCGGCCTGCCCGCGCCCAGGGCGGAAAGCGCCGGCTCCGAGTCAGACCGACGGAGCCGGACGGGCCGCTTCACGGCCTCGTCATCACGTGACCGACCCGTGTGTGCACACCAGCACGGGGACGGTGCCTGGCTCGCAGCGGCGCCGGGCAAACCTGTGCAGGGCAGCCCTGCCTGACGCTGAGCGGCCACACTCTCTCCCGGCAACGGTGACGGACAGTCAGGAGAGGGGTTCAGGGCTGTCTCCCTGCAGGCTCCCAGACACAGCGATTCCCACGCAGCTTGGGGGGGCGGGTCCCTGGCCAGGGCTCCCCAGCTCTCTGATTGAGAGGTGCTGCTGCCCGCCCTTGGCCCCACTCGCCTGGCTGGTGCCGAGGCGCAGGGTGTCGGGTGACGCCGGGTTCAGGGGGCACCGGCCGAAGCCCGAGTGTGGCCGTGCAGGGGGGGGGGGGTCCCGGGAGCCACTGGGGTCAGAATTCAGACACGTCCAGGCCGCTCAGGCTGCGGAGCAGGGACAGGAAATCGGGGCGCAGAAGCGAGGGGGACCCGTGTGTAAGCCGGGGGCTCACGACGGACGTCTGCACCTCCCACCCCGTTCCCACAGGGCACGCTCCCCAAGCTCACGGCCAAGTCCAACTGCCGCTTCGAGGTGGAGTGGGTCACCGAGTACGCCTGCCACCGCGACTACCTGGAGAGCAGCAACTGCTCCCTGAGCGGCCCGCAGCACGACGCGGCCGTGGACCTGCTGCCGCTGCGGC
>PVJN01030367.1:0-25681 GCA_004026805.1 Lasiurus borealis | reverse complement strand
ATAGAATGAGTGACTCACCCCCTAGGCTCTGCCCTGTGGATTTTGCTCTTTTTTTTTTTTTTTGCGTTGGGTGGATTTTCCCCTCTTCCTGTTTCCATGGTGACATCTCCCCCTTTGGCATCGTAGGTAAGCACAGTAGAGCCCCTGTCGTTGTGCAGGAAACAGGGTTAAGGAGGTGGTTTCATTCCTTTGTTCCTTCAGCCACATTGAGTTGTTGGGTGGATGTGGAGGGTGTTGGGCGAGGTGCTTTGTGGGCACAGAGAGGTGTAAGACCTGGTCCTTGGCGGGCACTTTATGTCGCCCCTGATGCTTCCTTCTTCTTTAACCCGGTAACCAATCGGGTGCCAAGGCCCCCGATTCTGCTTCTGAATGTCTCTGGCTCCATTGTGTGTCCAGTGCTGCGGGGGCCTCCTCTGTCCTGTCCTCCCGCCGCTGGCCGCCTCCCTGCAACGCCTGTTGGTCACAGCCAGCAGCGGTTCCTGTCACTGGAGTGGTTTGCCTCGAGCCTGGCTCTGAGTCTTTGTTAGAAATGCAGGTTCCCGGGCCATAGCCCAGCCTTACCGGAGAGAATTTCTGGTCGCGCCACCTGGGAATCTGCATTTGATCAAGTTCCCCAAATGATTCTTCTTTACAGTGAAATTTGAGAAGCGAGGCTTAGAGGGATCAAGGCCAGACCCTAACGAGGGGTTTATGATGCTCGCCGTGCTTAGACGTGTGATTGCGGGGATTTCAGTTCTGTGGCATCAGAGGCCATCGTGGGCAGTGCAGCCATCCTGGGTGCCCACATCAGCACGACCCTCTCGTTTCACGCCGTCTCCTTATGCCCCTTGTCGCCCTCTCTGCTGGATTATTTTAAAGCAAATCCTAGGAATTTTATAGTTTTAGCTACAAATCCTATGTAATGCTACGTAATAAAGAGGTAACATGCAAATTGACCATCACTCCAACACATGAGATGGCCGCCCCTATGTGGTCAAAAATGGCTGCCCCCATGTGGACACAAGATGGCAGCCACAAGATGGCCAGCAGGGTAGGGCAGTTAGGCAGGGTAGGGTAGTTGGGGGCAACCAGGCCTGCAGGGGAGGACAGCTAGGGGAGACCAGGCCTGCAGGGGAGAGCAGTTGAGGGTACCAGGCCTACAGGGGAGGGCAGTTAAAGGCAATCGGGCTGGCAGGGGAGGGCAGTTAGGGGCAACCTGGTTGGCAAGGGAGAAAAGTTAGGGGTGTCTGGGTCAGCAGGGGAGGGCAGTTGGAGGCCACCAAGCTGGCAGGGGAGGGCAGTTAGGAGCAACCAGGCTGGCAAGGGAGGGCATTTAGGGGCAATCAAACTGGCAGGAGAGTAGTTAGGCATCAATCAGGCTGGCAGGAGAGTGGTTAGGGAGTGATCAGGGAGGCAGGCAGGCAAGTGGTTGGGAGCCAGCCTAAATGGGCAGTTGGACATCCCTCAAGGGGTTCCAGATTGGAGAGGGTGCAGGCTGGGCTGAGGGACATCCCCTCTTCTTCCCCACCCCCCCACACAAATTTCGTGCACAGGGCCTCTAGTTTATAATAATAAAAGCAAAATATGCTAATTAGACTGGACAACCTTCCAGGCAAAGCTGGGGCTGCAGCCACAGGATCATAGCTGCGAAGGCCTACTTTTGGACAAATTTTTGCATCGGACCTGTAGTATTTCATAATGTACTCCCACTACATATGAATGCCTGCACACATAACCATAGAACTGTTATCACTTCTAAAATTCCTCACAATTTTTTACCCCAAATCTAGTCTGTTTTAGGCTTAGCTGGTTATCTGGTAAGAAGAAATCTAGCAGTGGTCTGTTCAAATGAGAGTCCACAGAAGGTCCACATTCGATTGATGTATTTCTCTCTCCCTTCATCTCCCTCCCTCCCTCCCTCTCTCTTTGTTAATCCTCACCTGAGGATATTTTTTTCATTGCTTTTCAGAGAGACTGAAAGGAAGGGAGGGAGGGAGGGAAAGAGAGAAAGAAAGAGAAATTGACGTAAGAGAGAAATATCAGTTGGTTGCCTCCCGTACACTCCCTGACCGGGGATTGAACCTGCAACCTGAGTGTATGTTCTGACTGGGAATCAAACCCACCATCCTTCGGTGCATGGGACAGTGAACTGAGCCACCCTGGCCAGGGCACATCTTGTCCATTTTTGCATCAACATGTTACTTGGCATTTAGTAGGTACCCTTGAAATACCTTATGAGAGAATGGAGAGGCCATAAGCCACCAATTCAAGTATCTTAACAGTAAACTTAGGCTCAGCTTTTTGGGAACACTTGAATGTTTACTGTTACTGGTCCTCTTATTAGGATGACATGGGTCTCTCATTGTTTTCAGTCCGCTATAATACTGTGGGTTTGCCAAGATAATCTGCCTCTGCCTACCTTCCCTGGCCAACAGCTGCCTCCTTCCTTCCCATGTTGCCATTACTGCCACCCTCTTGTCAAGAAGTACAGAAGGAAGAGAGGAAATAATCTACATCTTAGTGCCCAGTGTACTGAGGAAAGAATGTCTTCCCGTTGCCGGAGAAAAAGCTGGCTCAAATGAAACAGGAGAGTTGACCCCGTCCTGTGGAATTGACTTCCTTATAGATCAGCGGTTCTCAACCTTCCTAATGCCGAGACCCTTTAATACAGTTCCCCATGTTGTGGTGACCCCCAACCATAAAATTATTTTCGTTGCTACTTCCTAACAGTAATTTTGCTACTGTTGTGAATCGTGTTTTCTGATGGTCTTAGGCAACCCCTGTGGTGGGGTCGAGACCCACAGGGGGTTGCGACCCACAGGTTGAGAACCGTTGTTATAGATAGTACCCAAAGGTCTGTCACTTTGTTAATGGGGACTTGAGCTCAGCAGATGTCCATTTGTGGACGGGGTCTAAAAATCTCTTGCGTGGGGTCCTGGGAGATGTTGTGGCTTTATAGGTGAGGCATCTGAGGTCCAAATAGTGCACGTGACTTACTAAAATCCCGAACATCCGGTGGAGAGCCCACTCTGCTGCCTCTTGTCTGATGCCTTTGTCCCTGTGTCATCTCACTGCCTCACTTACTCCTCAAGGACTCTGATTCATTGGAGACAGCCGTGGACTGCGGCCATTGACATGGGATCTGTTTTCCTTCGTGTGTGTTATTTTGAGTCACTGAATGTAGTACATTTTTTTTATAAGCGATGTATCATTCCTGTTTGTGACCTTTGAAAATATGCTCAACTCTATCACATACTTGTTTTCGTAAGTACTCACAGTGTTCTTGCATTTTAGTCTTCGAACGAGTCTGTGGACGCTGTTTTGAGTTACCTGCCAATTAGGGCTGTGACCATTGATGCCACACAGCTCCTTCCTGAAGAGCAGACGCCCCGATTCTGTGTGTTGATGCGGGTATTATGTATAGAGGATGCACATTGCCCAGAAGTGGTGTAATTGGAGGACTGTTGTGGGATTCCTCACTTAAGGATCTGTCTTGATTAAGTCTACATTCATTATCTCTGGTTCTTTGTTTTAAAGGTTTTTCTCCCCATCCTTTCCCACACCTGTGCAGTGCCTGGAACTTTCTCAGAACTCATTCATTTACCAGCCGGTGTTGATCGCATGCTTATAAGCAGACTCTGTGCTAGGCCAGTGGTTGGCAAACTGGCACCAGGAAAACAAGGATCATTCCAGTCTAGTGGAAGAGAGAGGCTTATGTACGCATGCACCATGACATAGAAGACCTATGCCAGGTGCTGTGGGAGGGGGGAGGTGACCGACTGCTGGCTTTTGTCTGAGTTGATGGACAGGGCATCTGGGGCACAGAGAGGGTTGATAGAGAAAGCTGGGGTGGTGCGCAGCGGGCTGGAGTTGATGGTAGGGAATCTGGGTTCTAGAGCTGACCTGGTCACCACCCAGCTCTGTGACCTTGGGCAAGTTTCTGGATCTCTGAGCCTTCGATTTCTTCACTCAGTTCAGTAAACTTTCCGTGTGGGCCCATGGTGTTTATCCTCTGAGTTTATTCAGTAGTTAATCTGTATGCTGAGTTCGCCTAGAGCAGCGGTTCTCAACCTGTGGGTCGCGACCCCTTTGGGGGTCGAACGACCCTTTCACAGGGGTCACCTAAGACCATCGGAAAATGCAGATATTTACATCACGATGCATAACAGTAGCAAAATTTCATGGTTGGGAGTCACCACCACATGAGGAACTCTATGCAAGGGTCGTGGCCTTAGGAAGGTTGAGAACCACTGGCCTAGAGTTAGCCTAGATTCACGGTCCCCAAACTTCTGACCACAGAGATATTATGTTCCTCACTCCTTGCTTTTGTCAGACACACAGGGTGACCACCAGGTCCAGGTCCAGATCAGCATCAGGCAACCGGCGTGCCGAGAACATTTCTTCCCGAAGCACAGGTCGGGATGTGGCAGCTTACACAGCGGTGTGGTGCAGAAATCTGTGACTCACAAAAGGCTTTGGGCAGGAGTGGGAAGGCAGACCCTTCCTCTCCACGCTGACTCTGCAGAAGACCCTTTCCATCTGAGAACCACGGGGCTGTGTTGGGAGTGACCTACACTGTGATTAAAACTATGAACCCTAACTGGTGTGGCTCAGTGGATAGAGTGTCATCCTGCAGACTGAAAGGTCCCAGGTTCGATTCCGGTCATTGGCATGTATCTTGGTTGCAGGTATTTCCCCAGTAGTGGGTGTGCAGGAGGCAGCTTTCTAACTCTATCCCTTCCTCTCTGTAAAAAAAAAAATCAATAAAATATATTAGAAAAGAAAACTATGAACCAGGCTGGTGTGGCTCAGTGGTTGAGCAGCAAACGAGGAACTAACAAGTCATGAGTTTGATTTGCAGGGCACATGCCCGGGTTGTGGACTTGATCCTCAGTAAGAGGCAGGCAGGAAGCAGCTTATCAGTTACATTTCTCATCGATGTTTCTCTCTATTCCTCTCCCTTCCTCTCTCTCTAAAAAACCAATGAAAACAACCAAAAAGGAAAAAAAAAATCAACGAAAAGGTATTTTAAAAAAACTGAGAAGTCACACAGGTAGGGACTCACTAGCTGTGCTGACATTGGATCTTGGGGCCCCCTGGGGCCCCCGGGTCTCTCGTGCTCACCCGTGTCCTGTAGTCAGCAGTTGGGACCCAGCTCCTCTGAGCGCTCTCAGTGCTCAAGGGACCTTGGGTTTAGAGAGCAGCCACGCCAAGTGTCCTATCCCTGTGGAAAGGGGGTGCAGGTGTGTGTGTGGCCGTGCAGGCACCGTTGGCACACACGTGTGCCTGGCCGGATTGCTTAGGACACGCCTGTCCACATTGGGCTGTTGGTTTCTTTCTCTATGTACGTTTCTCTTGACCGTGTTGTTCCTTTACCAGAAAGCATTTAATACATCTCCCGCCAAGCGGGGGCTACGAAGAGAAAGTGCGATTTTCCTCCTATTTCCTCCCCAACTTCTCCCACAGGCAGGCCACACCTGGGCTTTCTCTTCCCTTTGCTCCTCTTTCCCCGCCGTTCCAGACCAGCCTGCCGTCTCTGCAGACTTGGTTTCTTGCCAGATGGTTATTTTCTTAGCAGTGGTTGAGTTTTAGGACACGTCATCGAAGTTGGTCTGTTTTTTCCTCGGCGCAAGCTACTCGGTTGGCACACTTGGCACCGTCTGTTTATCCTGGAGCGGGTAAGGTGCAGCTTAGGGGGTGCTCATGCCTGTCACCTGGCCATGGCTGCTTGAGATAGCGGTTACCCTCGGCGAGTCAGAGACAGCCAGCGAGGTTTGCAGATAAATCAGTTCAGAGATGCAGTTTATTCACGCCGTGTCAGCGCTGGATTCCTGTGTTCGCCTGTCTAAGCATGCGCTGCGGTTGAATTATGTCTCCCAAATAGACGTGCAGTCCCAACTCTCAGCGCCTGTGAATGTGGCCTTATTTGGAAATAGGGTGTTTGCAGATACAGTGGTACCTCGAGATACGAGTGCCCTAACATACGAGATTTGTGAGATACGAGCCGTCGAGCGAGCGATTTTTGCTTTGAAATACGAGCAACATTTGAGATAGGAGTAATCGTGCGCATCGGCCGACTGCACACGACCCACCAGTTTACCGCGACTCGAGCGTCTCATAGTTTCCCACGCCTCGAGGTAACGGAACGAATTAAACTCGTATCTCGAGGTACCACTGTATGATCAGGTTATGATGAAGGTATACAGGACCGGGTGCTTAGATTCAGCATAGGCAGTGTCCTTACAGAAGAGACGCAAACACGCTGACAGGAAGGACGCTGTGGGGGGAGGTGGAGGCAGAGGTTTGAGGGATGGCCGACGAGCCAGGAGTTCCAGCACTGCTGGCGGCACGGAGTGGGGGAGGGCTCGGAACTCCTGCTCTTTCAGAACTTCCAGAGGGAACCGACCTGTGGAAACCTGGAATTTGGACTTCCAGCCAGAACTGTGAGAGAAGCAATGTCTATTGTTTGAAGCCATTTTTGGCTTGTTTTTACTGGAACCCTAGGACCCTGTTGCAGCAACAGAACGGAGTAGCGATGAGTTTCTGCCTCCACAAAAGACTTTAGGATAAAGTCGGACCAAAAGGACTTGGGATGTGCAGGGGGACTGTGTCCTTCTGCCGAGCAGGGGCCTGAGCGCAGCCTGGACAGGCGCTGTGGCCGCACTCGGGGCAGGTTGGGGGGAGGGTTGGATCCAGTGATGGACAAGGATCCTGCACCCTCACCTCCCAAGGTTAGACCTTCCCCCCTCCTAATACCCCTGCTCCAGTCCATGAGAGATCTGACCAAGTTAGAGGGCAAATGACTGGTTTTCCTCCTCAGTGTTCTAAAAATACATATATTTTTATTGATTTCAGGAAGGGAGGGGGAGGGAGAGGGAGATAGAAATATCAATGATGAGAGAGAATCATTGGTTGGCTGCCTCTTGCACGCCCCCTACTGGCGATCAAGCCCCCAACCGGCATGTGTCCCGACCAGAATCGAACTGTGACCTCCTGGTTCATAGGTTGATGCTCAGCCACTGAGCCACCCTGGCCGGGCTCCTCTTCAGTTGTTGATGGCGAATGAGACCATGGATCTTGATGACAAAATGGGGAGATTTTCCAGGGTTTGGGTTGTATATTTTCTCCACAAATTACAGGCACTGGAACTTTCTTTTCTTTGTTGGAAATGATTGTAATAAGGCCCAGGGTGCTCTTTTTCTTCCTTTCTCCACACCTCCCCTCTTTTCTCCAAATGAAGGCCTTTTATAAAAGGCTCTTCTCATTGCTTCTCGTAGGAGAAGGTGTTTGGGTGATGGGGCAGGAGGAAGGCTTCGCTTCTTAGGTTTACTTGAAAATCCTCTTTGAAACTCAGGACCTTCATCTCACTTTCTCAAAACCCACCGTATTTTCTGGAAGGCGCTCCTCCTGACAGAATTGCCTGTCTTGGCTCACGCTCCCCGGTTAGCGTGTGAGGTGTTGGCGAGCCTGTCTCAGCCCTCTCCCTCGTCCTTCACCATCCGGGGCTCAGGGGCCCGCTCACTTGCCATTCGTACCCACAGCAGGGTCTTAGATGCGTTGAACCCGCAAGTGGTTCGTATAGAGATCAGTTTGAATTGGCACAACCAGGTGCCCTCCCTACCTGCCCAACATTTCCTCTCTGAGCCCATCTAAACCCTGGCCCTGGAGGGACTCTGGTTTGGAATAACGTGTGCTTTAGCCCTTGATGGAAACCCGGAATCCTGAGACTCAGTCTGTACCACTGCGAGTGCTCGCGTCACCGGTGTTCTCGGTCCAGAGCGGACAGGCCGGCCGGATCCCTTTAGAATTCTGGATGCACCGGCTCTTCCGTTCCCAGGGACGCGGTGTCTGGACGACCTGCGTTTCTCTAAGCATCCGAGGGCACTTTTGTCGAGTGTCTTCCATTTGCCGGTTATGACAGCATTTTATGTCTGAGCAGCGGCCGTGCCCTTTCGCGGGGCTGCCGTTGGCGGAGGAGGACTCGCCGGCCGCCCTTGAAAGCTGAGGTCAGTCTGGGCCGGCCAGGGGCGGCCAGGCTGCTCCCTGGGTTCAAGGTGATTCTCGCCCCCAGAGTCCTCACCCTCCTTAATTGGCCCCGGGAGACCAAACGTAAATATAAGTAAATGCAGTTCCCTGCACGCCAGTCCTCCGGATGGTGCAGGGATGAATCGCTGATGCGCTTGGCAGCCAGAAAGAGAACTTTCTGGAGATACTGCCATCTCGCCCGTTCTAAAGTAAAGCTTTGAGCTTCTTTTCTCTTGTCAGGGACCCGTCCCCCAAAACTGCTCAGGGCAGAGACTCGGGCGAGGAGCTGGAATAACTGTAAGTCTGGGCTGACCATCGAGCTGACCATCCCTCCGTCTTTGAGGACTTTGGGGGAATTAGGGAGCGGGCCGCTCAGGGCACCTCTGGGAATGGCGGGGACTTGAGGGCGTTTCTGGAGATTTGGGTCATCCAAATCAATTACTTTGGAACCTCCTCGTGCCATTTTTATTTTCTGTAATACTGTGTATATTATTTTGCTAGGCTTTCCCCCCTAGAATAAAGGCACATTCAATAATAAGAATTCTCTAGAATCCAATACAAAATGATAGTGTTGTCAGTTTGAAGAAAAAGCAAATTGTCTGCTGTGTGGGTTGGGATTTCCTCTTTAAAAAAAAAAAAAAAAGAGAGAAAAAGCAGCTTAGAGAAAATCCCTGAACATAGTCTCCTGATTGAAAAATATATTAGTGGATTTCACGGCTTTATCATTTTCTTAAAGTAACAGGGTTTTTGTGTGTGGTTTTTTTTTAATACTTTTAAAACATTGTGTGTGTATATATTTGCTATTCAAACATATGGCTGGAAACA
The DNA here is from genome assembly GCA_004026805.1 of Lasiurus borealis. NCBI lineage: Eukaryota > Metazoa > Chordata > Mammalia > Chiroptera > Vespertilionidae > Lasiurus > Lasiurus borealis. The sequence continues at coordinate 16,852 of PVJN01030367.1, read as the reverse complement.
TTCCCAGTGCACAATTTGTTCTGGTTTACAAAACTGGAAAAAGTCTTTATTTCATAAAATTGTCTCGTTGGAAAAAAACTTACTATTTCTTAGGTCTAACCCTGTGCCACGGGCCAAAGGACAGGAGTCCCCTGTGTAGCCACAACCCAGCTGGGTCATTTCTGTGAGACCTCCATGATGGGCTTGCTGACATCACGTGCTGACACATGCAGACCACCCTCTGCTGGGTTATGCCTGCATCATCCTGCGCATCATCCAGCCAACCTCCCAGCCATCCACCTAGCCTGCCAGCCGATGCATCAGTTTCAACAGCTTTGTCTCTGTGGCACCTTTGTGTGTGTGTGTGTGTGTGTGTGTGTGTGAGAGAGAGATCATTTGGATTGTGTGTGTACTTTGCCCTTGTTTTATAAAAATCAAAAATTGAAGAGGTTAATAGAAAGAGTGAGGAGGAGCATCCTTCTCCTGAACACACTCATTGAGAAAGAGCCGGGAATCTTTGGGTGTATCCCCCGGGCTTTGATTGGGTAACTGGGGCGTCCTGGGTCCTGGAGGGAAAGAGGAAAATTAAAGGGTGTGTGTGAAATGCCACAAAGGAGCTGTGGAGTCAGAAAGGGTAGGTCTCTTCAGGGATTTCATAATCGCCCGGTCCTTGTTTTTTTAATTGTAATTTTTGTATTTTAAGCCCTCTGAGAAGGAACACACCTTTATGCTTGGGAGGTGTATGTTGTAACATACACTTTACTTTTCTGCATTTTATTTGCAAACTCACTTTGAGGAAAGCACCACAGCTGGGAAAAGGGTTGTTGTGGGCACCCAGCTGATCTGTAAGTTTCCCCTTATTGCTGTCCTGCCCGCTGGAACTTTCCGGATCAGAGTTTCTCTGCATGCTTGAGGTCAGCCTGATCCCCCTCCCAGGGCTCTGATGTCCAGCTTCCCTGGATTTTCTCGTTCTGGGTCACCTGACTTCGGACCCTCCTTTGCGGATGCCCCTGGCATCAGAGGGCAGTCTCGGGCCGCACGCTGTGGCCCCGGAGCTCTGTCTCTGGTGTCTGAAGTCCATCCTGCTGCAGCCTGGCTTCACCCTCCAACGCTTTGCCGTCGTCTCTTAGGCAGCTCAGTGTCGGTTATCCTGGCTCTCACGTGACCTGCCATCTCCCCATCTTTACTGATGCCTCTTCCAAGGGGGCTTCCTTAAGCCCTCCTACTGGGCTCCATCAGGGCCTTCCCTCCCCAGCACTTAGCCAGGTGCGCTAGACATCCGTTTGTTCCTTTATACCACCTGTGTCCTCCAAACGGAGGACAGTCCCTTGCATATAAAACTCCTAAAGTTCTGCTGAATGGGCGAGTGGCACCCCATCCTCTGGTTCTGTTGGTGCTGAACCTGGCATTGGCTTTGATTCTTTCTGTCTACTGAGAACCCAGAAAGAGCAGGTTGGTGGTCACCCCAGCACCTGGCCCTCTGGACCTCGCCCAGCAGGTGCCACACTTTGCCGGAGGCCCCAACCTCCCTCGGTGAGTTGATGGTGCAGCTTTTCCCGTCTCCAGGTTCTGTCCCCTGTGGCTCAAGTTTTGTCACCACAAAACTCTGCTCAGGTGTCCTTCTTGGTTGCTGCCAGCCGTGGAAGTAAGTTCCCATCTCCGCCCTGACTTTCTGGACCCTTCGGAGTCTTCACCCACCGAACTCTCACTTTTATATTGTTCTCCCACATGCCCACTCCGGAGACAGGCAGGTCCTTGTCTGTTTTACAAAACCCACAGGCATGTCCTCTGCTCGCGCTGTCTTCACCTCGGCCCCTCTTCCTTCTCCCTTCCGTCTGCCCTAACCAGTTCTTCCCTAAGGGCTTGGTTTTGAAAGCCCATCTCCTTTGCGCAGTGGTTATCAATCTTTCTAATGCCACGACCCTTTAGTACAGTTCCTCATGTTGTGATGACCCCCAACCATAAAATTATTTTTGTTGCTACTTCATAAGTGTAATTTTGCTACTGGTATGAATCGTAATGTAAATATCTGGTCTTAGACGACCCTGCTAGTGGTTCTTAACCTGTGGGTCACGACCCAAAGGTTGAGAACCGCTGCTCTAGAGCCTAATAAGACCATCGGAAAACACAGATATTTACATGATGATTCATTAACAGCAGCAAAATTACAAAAATAATTTTATGGTTGGGGGTCACCACCACATGAGAAACTGTTGTAAAGGGTCGCAGCATTAGGAAGATTGAGAACCACTGCTATAGAGCCTAAGACCATCGGAAAACACAGATGTTTACATTACGATTCATAACAGCAGCAAAATTACAGTTATGAAGTAGCAATGGAAATAATGTTATGGGTGGGGGTCACCACCACATGAGGAGCTGTATTAAAGGGCCGCGGCATTAGGAAGGTTGAGAACCACTGCCTTAGTGGAATCTATTCTTCTCTCGCCCTTGGCCTGGCTGTGGCTAGTCTGTCGGTGGAGCTGAGAACAGTCTGCCGTCTCGGGAAACCAGAGCAGCCCGGGTGATTTCCGGAGCGTGGAGGTGGGAATCCCAGAGACCTAGGTCTGGATTCTCGTCCCCCGTTGGCTACTGTGTGTCCTTCAGCAGGACCGTTGCTGTGACTGAGCTTCATGTTCTCAGCTGTGATGTGAGAATGATCATGTGTTCCTCTCGTGGGTGTTTAAAGCCAAAGGATATGATGATGGTACAACTCCTGGGATATCGAGAACACTCAGTACATACTATTCTGGTGGTCATTGTCCCTATGTTGGGGCTGTGGTCTTGAGTCATGTCCCTCTAAAACAGCGTTTCTCAACATGTGGGTCGCGACCCCTTTGGGGGTCAAACGACCCTTTCACAGGGGTCACCTAAGACCATCGGAAAATGCAGATATTTACATCACGATGCATCACAGTAGCAAAATTTCATGGTTGGGGGTCACCACCACATGAGGAACTGCATGCAAGGGTCGCGGCCTTAGGAAGGTTGAGAACCACTGCTCTAAAACTTGTATGTTGAAGTTCTAAACCCAGTGTGATTGTATTTGGAGATCAGTTTTTAGGAGGTAATTCAGGTTTAAATGAGGTCATAAGCATGTGGTTTTAACCAGTAGGATTGGTGGCTTTATAAGAGGAAGAAGAGACGAAGAATCTCTCTCTCTCTCTCTCTCTCTCTCTCTCTCTCTCTCTCTCTCTCTCTCTCTCTCTCTCTTAACTCTGGCCCACTACAAACGGGCCCTGCGAGGATGCAGCGTGATGCTGGCCATTTCTAAATGAGGAAGAGAGGCCTCACCTGGGCAGCATTTTGATCTGGGCCCGTGAGAAATAAACGTCTGCTATTGAAGCCACCCAGGCTCTGGTATTCGGAGGAAACAGCTTGAGCTGACTAATACAGTTGGCTTTTCCTCTAATGAGATAACGATTTGTTGAGCTGACGTTAATTGAGCGCTTATTATGCATCAGGCAGTTTCTCGTTTAACCTCACACGTCTCATCTCTCTGAGCTCATGACTACCGAGGCCAGTGGTCGGCAAACCGCGGCCTTTGTGAGGTGGTGCCCCCTGGAGGTGCGCAGTGTGTGCCCTGTGACCCTGCCGGGAGGCCGCGTCTCTGACTCCGGAGGATGAGCTCCTGGATGTGGAGCAGAGCCTGATATCTTATCTCCAGGGGCACTAAGAAACGTTACGTGCGCAGGAAGCAATGAAAAATAAATCTCAGTTGGCTTAATTTTTCTCCAGCAGATCTACTTGTGGGGAAAAGAGTGAGATTTTCGCCTTAACCAGTTTGGCTCAGTGCATAGAGCATTGGCCCGCACACTGAAGGGGTCCCGGGTTCGATTCTGGCCAAGGGCATGCACCTGGGTTGAGGCTCGATTCCCAGTAGATGACCTGCAGGAGGCAGCTGATCGATGTTTCTCTCTCATCGATGTTTCTAGCTCTATCCCTCTCCCTTCCTCTCTCTAAAATCAATAAAAATATATTTTATTAATAAAGAGTGAAATTTTCCTCCCACCCCAGGTCCCCACATGTGCCCTGAGCAGTGTGCTGTCAGTGCAGGCATCCGAGTGCTGAAGAGAGAGAGAGCCCACTATGAACTTGCCCAGCCAGAGAGGGAGGGAGGACCGGGAGGATCAAGCCTTCAGTGGCCGATCGTAAACCTTCGGTCATCGGAGCCCTCTGTTCTTCCGTTCTCTGTGAGATGAGTGTGAGGATGGCCCTCAGGGATGCGACTTGGCACATTACAGTGGTACCTCGAGATACGAGTTTAATTCGTTCCGTAACCTTGAGGCGTGGGAAACTATGAGTTGTTCGAGTCTCGGTAAACTGGTAGGTCGTGTGCAGCCGGCCAATCCGCGTGATTACTCCTATCTCAACTGTTGCTCGTATTTCAAAGCAAAAATCGCTCGCTCGGCGGCTCGTATCTCAAAAATCTCATGTTAGGGTACTCGAGGTACCACTATAATTCTAAAAGTGGTTCTCTCTTATTTTCTTTCTCTTTTGTTTTCTTCTCCCTCCTGTATGAACTAAATGTAAGAGATCGGAAGGAGGGTCCACCAACTCTCTTTCTCTCCCTCATTTTTTTTTTTTTTTACCTTAGTCTTTATTACTCAGAAATAAATGTGCTTCATTCCTCAGGATCCAGATGGCTTTGCTAGCAGTTAATGAATCCCTCTCTTCTCCAAAGTTGATGAGTTTGGGCTTCCGAAACTATGAGCCACATGAAGTCTAAGAGGTTCGGACTCTTGGGGTTATAGCTTGTAGACTTCCAAGACCCTGTGCGCAGACAATGACATACATGCCTGATCAGCACGTTTATAATCTTTACCCACTTCCCTTTAGTAAGGATTATGTAGACATACGACATGTTACAAGAAGGTGTTAAAGTAAAATCCGAATACGGACAAACCCTTCAGAACAGCATCGGGGAACCTTTTTTCTGCCAAAGGCCATTTGGAATATTTATGACATCATTCGCGGGCCATACAAAATAATCACCGGAAAAATTAGCCTGCTGCCGAAACCGGTTCGGCTTAGTGGATAGAGCATCAACCTGAAGGGTCTCAGGTTCCGGTCAAGGGCATGTACTTTGGTTGCAGGCACATCCCCAGTGAGGGGTGTGCAGGAGACAGCTGATCGATGTTTCTAACTCTATCCCTCTCCCTTCCTCTCTATAAAAAAATCAATAAAATATATATTTTTAAAATTCAATAAAAAATTAGCCTGCTGTATTTGGTCAGACATTTAATTGACTCACCCCTAATGCCTTGGCAGGGCCAGAGATTTCCCACCCCTGCTGTAGAGAGAGGAAGAGAAAACCAATATTTCAAATTCTTAGGCTGATCTATTTGCTGTGGTTGAGTGATCTGATAGCCAAGGTGAAAATAGAAACTGAACAGATTACATAATTCTGCTTCTCTGGGAAAATGCCAATTCCAGAGGGAGTCCTAATTCTCAGGTGCTAGTTTCCAAAAAGAATAATGCATTGTGGGGCTCTTTCTCCCACGGATAGAAATCCACGTAATTTACAACATGTATGGAACCCTCACTGGAGTGTAGAAGTGATCAGGGTTTTTGCTCATGCTGTTAGCTAGGACCCTACTCTTTGCCCCTGGATGCCTCCTGTAAATCCTTTAGACTTTGAAAGGGGTCGCCTCCTCCAAGAAGTCTTCCATGCTGCTCTGTGTCCAGGCCAGGCTGAGTCCCTCTCCTCAGTGGAACCGTAACACTGTGGGTATACCTTTATCTCTCCACCTCCATACTGATTTTCTATTGTCTCTCACAGCGAGACCAGGCGTTTCTAGGACTCATCCCTGGCATTGTGGTAGGTGTGTGGCTCTGTGTAAGGACCACCCCCTGTGTTTGCTCCTTTTAACACGTGTACGTCCCTCCTCACCTCTGGAGAAGGCCGGTGTCTCATAAGATGTCTGCTTTACCTTGTGTGGTGGGAAGGATCAGGCATTTCTCTGTTTGTAACGATTTAGACATTGATAAAAGTCCCATTTCCCAATTAATCGGGGAAAGCATATGAATTGCTTTATATTTTTGTGGGACATATGCTCAGTTCAGACTCCCTGAGGTCTTATTCAAATTACCGAAAACCTGGCCTCTGCAGTGTAACTCACAGATGGCACTGGCTGTGGCCAAGAAAGAAAGAGACGGGGGGAAATGAGCACAGACGGCTCCAGTGCTCGGAGCAGTGGGGTGTCGGGGGCATGGTGGTGTGCTGGGCCTGCCCCCCACTTCGTCCTAGCTGGACCCTCTGGGCAAGGGAGATGCTTCACTGTCCTTTTACCGGCAAGCTTTTGTCCCTGGTTTCCCTGCCGCGAATACTACCCTCTCCTTCTTTCTTTCTTTCTTTCTTTTTTTTTAAAATATTTTATTGATTTTTTTTACAGAGAGGAAGGGAGAGGGATAGAGAGTTTGAAACAACGAAGAGAGAAGAGAGAGACATCGATCAGTTGCCTCCTGCATGCCCCCACTGGAGATGTGCCCGCAACCAAGGTACATGCCCTTGACCGAATTCGAACCTGGGACCCTTCAATTTGCAGGCTGACGCTCTATCCACTGAGCCAAACCGGTCTCGGCAACCCTCTTTTTGTTTAAGGAAATACTTTTATTGACTTTAGAAGGAGAGAGAGAGCAAAACATGGATTGGCTGCCTCCAGCCAGATGTCTCCAACGGAAGCTCTGGAGACAGTTGAGAGGATCAAGCAAAAGGCCTGGGATCAGCCTTACATTCATTTATGCAGATGTTGGCTGGGCACCAGGCTTGGCAGACGCTCTGCAGGGCCGGGGTTTGGGTGTGGAGTTAGTTAGGGAGAGCTGTTAGGGTCATGCCCTCGCCCCCCCCCCCCCATGTTGTGGCCAGATTCCAGAACTGGCCCTCTGTCCTCAAAACCCAGGCGTGATTCCCGTAACGTGGGAAAAGAGATTCGATCCTTTGCCTTTCTTAATCGTTTTTATTTGCATTCCTTTGTTTCCAAAAAAGGTAAAAGTTGCATAATATTAAATACATATTTTCCATGTCCTCTTATTTTAATACTTAAGAACCATGTTAAACATGAGAAAGTTTCTTTTGAAACATTTTTTAAATTGATTTTTGAAGAGGGAAAGGTAGAGAGGGGGGGGGGGGATATTGATGCGAGAGAGGAACATCATTTGGTTGTCTCCCATATGCAGCCTGACCAGGATTGACCCTGCAACCTGGGTATGTGCCCCGACGGGGAATCAAACCAGCCACCTTTTGGTCTATGGGATGGCAGTCCAACCCACTGAGCCACATCAGTCAGGGTGAGAATGTTCCTTTTATTTAAGGAACTTAAATAAACGTCCTTTTTACTTAAAAAAGACGTGGCTCGCCAAAACAGGTTTGGCTCAGTGGATAGAGCGTCGGCCTGCGGACTGAAGGGTTCCAGGTTTGATTCCGGTCAAGGGCATGTACCTTAGTTGTGGGCACATCCCCAGTGGGGTGTGTGCAGGTTGCAGCTGTTCAATGTTTCTCATCAATGTTTCTAACTCTCTATCCCTCTCCCTTCCTCGCTGTAAAAAATCAGTAAAATATATTAAAAAAAAAAAAAGATGTGGCTTGACTCTGTGACAGACCTCTGCTCAGTGATGAACATTCAATAACAGACATACGTGTGCAGTTTAAGTGTCTTTCCCAGGGTACACCAGGCGGCGGGGATCTCCCCAGACTTCTCTGGCTCTGCGAGAAGGTGTGTCCTGGGAATAGGCAGGCACCTCGATTCCAGGGTGTCTGGGTATTCCCCCGCCGATGCGGCAGACATGAAGTCATCCTGAAGACTCTCGCAGCTCCCACCCCTCTACACACACACACACACACACACACACACACACACACACTCTCTCTCTCTCCCTCTCTCTCTATCCTGGGAGCACTTGATTTTCTGTATCAGTGAATAGATAATGTGCACAAATAGCAAGAGTTTGTCCTCCAGAAACCTTCCCTGTTGGGTTAGTCAGCTGGGGCTGCCGGAACAAGGAGCACAGCCTGGGGTTACACACAGACAGGTACTGTGCACAGCCTGGGCTTTACACACAGACAGGTACTGTGCACAGCCTGGGGTTACACAGCAAACAGGTATTGCCTCTGGTGCTGCAGGCTGGAGGTCTGAGATCGCCCCTGAGGTGTTGGCAGGGTTGGTTTCTTCTGAGGCCTCTGTCCTTGGCTTGTAGACGGCCGCCTTCTCCCTGTGTCTTCCCTCTGTGTGTGCCTCCCTGTGTCTTTCCTCTGTGTGTGCCTGTCCAGATTTCCTCTTCTTACAAGGACACCCGCCACAGATTAGATCAGAGCCCATCATGACGACCTCATTTAGCTTAATCACTTCTGTAAAAGTCCCATCTCCAAGTACAGTCACATTCCGCGACCGGTTAGGGCGTCAGTGTGTGAATTTTGGGGGCGGGGTGCTCCATACACCGAAGGGGATGTGTGGAGTGCTGCTTCTCTCTGGGATAAGCCTTTACCGATGGTGATAAGGTCACCTCTGCTTCCTTTTCCCTCCTTTTCCTATTCTTATCATTAAAACATTCAAACCTACCCAAAAAGTGCACCAATAGTAGAGTATCTCCCCTACCCCCTAGAGCCAGTAATTGTTAGCATGTTATCTACCCTAACTCCCCGACTCCCGAGAGTCAGTAATTGTTAACATGTTCTCTGGGCTTCATCTTTATGTAGAGATATGAGCTAATTAAAAGAAAGTTGTAGGCTCTCACCCTTTAAAATGTCAGCACGAGTCCCTTAGGAATAAAGACATTCTCCCGTGTAACCTCAACACCATTATCGCGCCGAGAACATTTAAAACAATTCCTGCAGCATCGGATAGGTCGTCTCTCTTCAGATTCCTCCAGTTGTCCCTCCAAGTCTCTCGTAACTCTGTTGTGTTTTGTTAAAACTAGGACCTAATGAAGGTACAGGCATCGCAACTGGATTTTTATTTTATTTTTTTATCTCTTTAGTTTCTTCCGTCTGGAATGATCAGACCAAACCCCATCCTTTTTTATATTTTTGAGACGATCAAGGCAGGTTGTGTAGGGGATGGATGCCTCCCATCCTGGATTTGGGTGGATATTTCCTAGTGATGTCGGTTCAGCTTGTCTCTGTGTCCCCCGGAAGTGAGCCCCAGATTCAGGTTTGTTTTATCAGTTGCCAGGTGATGCCGGGCGCTTCTTAAAATCCGATCTGACCAGGCCACCAGGGTGTCTCATTGCCAGGGATGCGAAGTTGGGACACTGTCCTCGGGTGGCGATGCCACTTCTCTCCAATGGATGATACGTGTTTTTTTCCCGTTTGCAATTAGCCCGTAATCTATGGGGGATCTGGCACCGCCTGCGCCTTCATGGACGACTCTTGCCTGAATTAGTTCTCTGGAGGCTTCCAAAATGGTGATTTTTTTTTTCTTTCTTTCTTTCTTCAAATGTTATCATTAGTTCTGGGTTACAGTTGCAATTATAATGGCTGTATTATGGGGAAAATGATGGGTGTAATTAATCATCATCTCTAATGGTGGCCGCGAAGCCTCTGTGAGTATCACTGTGGACTCGCAGGGTTTTATGTCGTCAGTGTTTTGTAGTCAGTTGCAACCATTGTTTGCACCTCCCTTTTCGGCTGTTTTGTTAATGTCCTTGGAACGTTCCCTCGCTTTTTGTCTCGGACTACTTTCTGGCTTTCTTTGCACAGAAATCTCCTCTGAGGCTTCCCGTGTGCAGACCGGGAGTCGTGTGTTTCTCTGTAAATCCCCGGTTCCTTTTAGTGGAAAAGGGTAGGTAGAGACCAGGTCTGGGTGCGGGGAGTGTATGTTGCGGCTGGGGTGCTAACATTTTCAGGGCTTGCTGTCCACAGAACTGAGGGCGAGGAGACGCGGGAGTTTATTGCTCTCTCCACGTCATATTTAACACCCCTGGGTGTTTCTTTTACAGTGGCACCTCGAGATACGAGTGCCCTACATACGAGATTTTTGAGATACGAGCCATCAAGCGAGCGATTTTTGCTTTGAAATACGAGCAACAGTTGAGATAGGAGTAATGGTGTGGATCGGCCGGCTGCACACGACCCACCAGTTTACCTTGACTCGAGCGTGTCATAGTTTCCCAAGGAACGAATTAAACTTGTATCTCGAGGTACCACTGTACATCTTTGTTTTGTACTCAGAGCTCTTTCCTTGGCTCCCGATTCTGTTAATAATGCTCTCAACACATTCCCTTTCCCTTTTGACTCTGCAAGATGTGTACAATTGTTTCAAAATTCTGTGGTCTGTTACTGTTAGCAATAATTCCGACTCAAACATAGCCTCCTTTTGTAGTTCATTCTGTCCTTTCGTATGCACATCCCACTAGGTTGAGTCAGTATTGACTTCCAAAGCTACGGGAAAGGATTCTTTTCTCTGTGAGGTTAGGCTGCCACGTGATCCTCTAGCGAGGTTATTTTGTTTGCCTTGATTTTTAAAAAATTGTAAATGATACAATTTACAATTAAAAAAAAAATCAACCTTATTGAGACATAGTTTAATACATTTATACTAAACCAGAGGCCCGCTGGAGATGTGCACTGGAGGGGTCCTCTCACAATCTGGGACCCTCGGGGGATGTGGGGCTGCGGTGATTGGGCCAAAGCTGGCAGTCTGACATCCCCCAAAGGAGGTAGTAGTGAGTGAGTGGCAGGCAGTCAGGGAGGAGCCCCGGCTGGGTGCCATACTGCTTCCGCTCATCCTGGACCCGCTGTGAGTGCTACTGCCTTTGCCACTCAGCTGCGCTCCCCAGCTGTGAGCTCAGAGTCTGGCACCCTTAGGTCTTCCGAGTGACGCTCCCGCTCCATCAGGGGTCAGTCCCTGCATTGAGCGTCTGCCCCCAGTGGTCAGTGTGCATCATAGGAACAGTCAAATGGTCGACCGGTCGCTAAGGGTTTTATACATATAGATGCACCGTTGAAAGGGTTTTGATGAGCGTGCCGATTCCTATGTCACCGACAGCTGCGGTGGAGAACAGAAGGGTGTCAACAGCACACGTGGCCCTGTGATCCTTTGAGTGGGTCTCCTCTCCCGCTGATATATTTTCTCTCTCAGTAGAGCCATTTTACCTTGACTGAAATTCCATGTGACTGAAATCATAGACCAGTAGACTTTTATTTCTAGCTTCTTTTACTCAACTTAATGTTTTTGAGAACCGTAAATATTGTGTGTATCAATAATGCATTCCCTTTTATTGCAGAGCCGTATTCCACTTTGTGGAGAAATCGTAATTTGTTTATCCTGTCACCAGCTGATCGAGTGTGGGCTGTTGGCTGTTTTTAGGGATGAATAAAGCTGCTCTGAATAGTCTCACACAGGTCTTTGTGCAGATATATGAGTTCATTTCGCTCAGGTAGACGTCTAGGAGCGGGATTGCCGGGCCCCGGGGTAAGTGTGTGTTTTAAGAAAATGCTGCTTTCCAAGTCGGTCATGGACGCTCCCGTCCCTCCCCGGGATTTGTGGGGGAGTCGCTCCCCGTCCTGACCAGCACTTAGTATTGTCGTTGGTTGCAGTGTTAGCCATTCCAGCGGGCATGTGGTCACATCTCATGTTTTTTAGTTGTTGTTTTTTTAAATATATTTTATTGATTTTTTACAGAGAGGAAGGGAGAGGGATACAAAGTCAGAAACATCGATGAGAGAGAGACATCAATCAGCCACCTCCTGCACGCCCCACTGTGGAGATGTGCCCACAAGCAAGGTGCATGCCCCCAACCGGAATCGAACCTGGGACCTTTTAGTCCACAAGCTGATGCTCTATCTACTGAGCCAAACCGGTCTCAGCACATCTCATGTTTTTAATGGTGTTCTCCTTTGGATTGCATGTTTTCTGAGTTCCCAAATCAACATTCTATGAAGAAGGATAGTTAGTGAGATTTTCAACATATTTTTCTCGAGGCCACTCTCAGAGGTCTGGTTACAAGGACTGGCCAGTCTGTCGAACTCCGTGTTGTCACTGGGTCACGAACCAAAAGGAACATAGTGCATGCCTTCATGGAGCTTACATATCAGACAGAAAGGAGACAGAGATGCATCCAGCGGCCTCATAAATAAATGCAAAATCCTGACTTTGCCATGTGGAGTGGAAAGAGCAGGCTAGGGCGGTTGTATCAGTATTTCATCATGGGTTCTCCAGGAAAATAAATGGTCACATGTCCTCCCTTTCTTAATACCTATTGCAAAATTTCTAAAGTGCTGTTACTCCGGGGCCTGTCAGGACAGGTTCAGGCCTGGGAAAGTAACCGGCACCCCGAGGTTGGAACCCAGTCTGCGGGTACACCGTGATAAGCCTTCCCATGACCACTTGGCTCCAGCGGAAGTCGGATATGGACTTGTTCCTCACACCGCCCCGGCTGAAACACACCCTCCGTGTCTTTAAAACTATGCCGGCAGCACGTGGTTTACACTTCATGGTGTTAACTGTCTTTTTAAAATTTGGTTTTTAACATTGTGGATGCACTAGATTTGAATCATTCCCCCAGTGATTAAAGAATGTCAGTGCATGTTACCAGTGTTTGGGTTTTTAAAAACTACATCCTATAAACTTGATGGGTGATTTCTCACCGCCCTTTCACCCAGGAGACAGCTCATAGCTTTTATTTAGACTTGAACACTGGTTTATGTTTTAATTTCCTGGAGATCAGCCCGACTTAGTACAAAACACCAGTGGCCTGTCTTCACGGTGAGCTTGACTGTTAACGTCTTAAACGCTTAGAAACTTTATTAGGTTCACTGTTGTCATAGTAATTGCGTTCATGCCATGTTGCTGTTATCTGCTCTACAAAGTGTTTGAGGCGAGAGGTGGTTTGAATCAGCTAAAACCGGAAACTTCTCCGACACCTGTCCTGTTTGTGATTTTTATGCAGTTACCGTGAATCTGCAACATCATAGTAATCACGGTTCACTTATAAAGGACTTCTCCCGAGAACATGTTTAGTAACTATACTTTTCTAATTCTGCAATCGAGGATTCATGTTTGAAAGCTTCACCTTTTGAGAAGACACTTTCTCTTACAAAGTATACAGCGGAGTTCATTGTTTGGGAAATATTGGTGATAAATCCCCATTTCCCTGTTGGCTGTCCTCTGTGATTTGGAGAAATTGCAAGGGAATTACAATGTACATATTGTGGCGCGTGGATTCCAACCGTGAGATTCTAGGGTGATCGGTTTGGCGGTTGTTTTGCCAGTCACTGTTGTGGCAGGACGGATGGCACGCTCAAACCGGAGTAACCGAGGAACACTTCGCAAAGGGTTGGCTCCCCGCAGTGAGCAGGGGCACAAGAAACCAGCGTCCCCTGCGCTGAGCATCTCAGATGTACACATACACACGGGAGAGGGTGGGGCTCCTGGTGGGCAGGCGGGTCGTGATGGGAGGTTTTTGGTTTTTAGTATCTAAGTATCTTTCCTTCATCTAGAACAGCGGTTCTCAACCTGTGCTTTCACAGGGGTCGCCTAAGACCATCGGAAAACACCTATTTCCCATGGTCTTAGGAACCAACACACCGCTCCTCCATGTAACAAAGTGTAGCAATGTAGTTTACTGTTGTCATAGGAAGACTGTTGCCCATGCTACACCACCATTCAAGACAAAATTTCATTTATTTGTAATTAGAAATAAATATTTCACAATATATAATTACATATTGTTTTTGTGATTAATCACTATGCTTTAATTATGTTCAATTTGTAACAATGAAATACATCCTGCCAATCAGATATTTACATTGCAGTTCATGACAGTAGCAACATTACAGTTATGAAGTAGCAACGGAAATAATTTTAGGGTTGGGGGTCACCACCACATGAGGAGCTGTCTTAAGGGTCGCGCCATTAGGAAGGTTGAGAACCACTGATCTAGAATATCTAACCCTCACCCCACACTCTCCAGTTCGGTTCTGATGGCCTTCATTTTCAAGCGTTTGATAAAGACACCCCCACCCCTGGGAGGCGGCACAGAGTCTGGGAAGTCTTCTCCCAGCGGAGGGCCTTCCTTCCTGCAGAATAGAGTGCGGAAGGTGGGGCTGGTCCCTCTGGGAGCACAGAGTACACCGCTCCGCGGGCCCTTCTGCACGGGGGTGACCTGAGGTTTCCACGCAGGTTCACTAGGGCTTGCTGGGGCCGGGTGAGCCGCCATTCCTAAGTGCCCTGCCGGCTGGACCCTGTCCTTGGGCTGCCACCCGGGGGAAGAGCGTGCTGCTGAGATGCGTGTGCTGTTTCATTGTTGTTCCTCAAAACAGTCCCACACTTGAAACACCCCAAAGTCCAGCACTTCTTTCTCTTGTCTTAAATGGCGGATAACAGTCTCTTATGTACTTGGGTGAAAACATTTCCAGCAGGCTGGACTTTCTCACGGAAGCAGTGCGGTTTGGTGAGAAGGTGGAGGCAGCTCAGAAGACTAAGGATGGAATCCTGACTTGGCTGCTGACTGATAATGATCCAGGGCAGTGGTCGGCAAACTCATTAATCAACAGAGCCATTTACAGTACAACGATTGAAATTTCTATTGAGAGCCAATTTTCTTACACTTAAACTTCTTCTAACGCCACTTCTTCAAAATAGACTCGCCCAGGCCGTGGTATTTTGTGGAAGAGCCACACTCAGGGGCCAAAGAGCCGAGTGTGGCTCGCGAGCCACAGTTTGCCGACCACGGATCTAGGGCCAGCCCCTACCCTTTTGGAGCTTGTTTTCTTGGCTGTAAATGAACTTCATCTTCCCAGATTCCTTCCCTGAGTTGTTCGGGGCCGCCTGAGGTATTTGATTGCCCTTTGAAATTTGCTATACAAGCGGGAAAGTGATGTTTTGTCTGCACTTGGTCAGGTGCCAGCAACGCAAATATACTAGTAGACTCATAATAATCACAGTAACCTTTGACTTTGTTTTTCATTGGACGTGAGTGGTTAGTGTGTGTGTGTGTGTGTGTGTGTGTGTGTAATAAAGCATTTATATGCATGTTCCTGTGTAAGGATGGAGGTTACTTAGTACAGGTGATCCAGGAATCATTGGCGATTTGACGTGGAGAGGCGTGCGGGGCGGTTTCATGCAGTTGGCTGCCTACTGATAATGGTGTTTGTCACAGACTCTGGTTTTGACGGTGAGGGTGAGAGCCAAAGACTGGTTGCATGTGATCTTAGGCAAGTTCCTTAACCTGTCTGAACCTTAACTGCCTCATCTGTAGGTCAGAATACAGTGGTACCTCAAGATATGAGTTTAATTTGTTTCGTAACCTTGAGGCGTGGGAAACTATGAGATGCTCGAGTCGTGGTAAACTGGTGGGTCATGTGCAGCCAGCCGTGATTACTCCTATCTCAAATGTTGCTCGTATTTCAAAGCAAAAATCTCTCGCTGGACGGCTCGTATCTCAAAAATCTCGTAGGTTAGGGCACTCATATCTCGAGGTACCACTGTACTACCTACCTGACCGGTTTGTTGGAAGAAGGAAACGAAACAATGGTAGGCCAGGCCCTGCACAGGCCAGGCCTCTGCTTCTGTTACCGTCTCTCCTTCTGCGCTGTGTGCACCTGGAGTTGCAGGTTGAACTGACGTTAGGCCAGGTGACAGCACTGTGGTACTGAGTCGGAATGTCTTGTGTGTAAGATTTCCATGGATCGTTAAGCAAGGCTGTGTTTGGAAACCGGAATTAATCGGGGGGGCGGGAGGGGGAGAGATCAGGGTCTGCGAGGGTGATTGGTACGTATCCCCCGCACATATCTGGACAGCGCACCCACATTTCCTGTCTGTGCCTCTGCTGAGGGCAGATCGGAATACCAGCTTCGGGGTTCTTACCGAGATCTGGTTCGGGGCTAATGAAATGCTGGTCAGGGCGCGTTCACACGTCCGCGCCGTGCGAAGGGTTATTAAGCCGGAGATTCCCCCTCCGCCGTGTAATCAGGTAACGCCGAGCCCTTGGCAGCCTCCCGCCCTGGCAGTGCTCTTGTTTGCCGTCGTGTCGCCGTGTGTAATTGTCAGTTATTAATCAACCCGGGCCGTTTCTGGTTGACTCCCTGGAGGAGCGCTCTTTGTGCTCGGCGCCTCGGGTTGCAGCGAGGTCTCAGGTGAGCTGAGGAGTGTCCGGTCACAGACGTGTTGGCTCCGGTGCCCTGCGGCCCAGTAACAATCTGCTGGGTCACCGGGCTGTGGCTCTGGTGAGTCTCCATAGTGACCAGTGCTCCGAGGTGGCACTGGCCTTCCCAGGGGACACACATCGCATTGTCGCTCACACTCGGCAACCTGCTGGACAGATGTGTGGTTCTCAGGTTGGCAGCTGCCCCTTTTGCAGGACCACACAGAAACCACTTGTCATGATGGGATGGAAGACTCATGCAAATTGCCTTTTTTAAAAATTATTGTGTGTTATTTTTTTTAATTTTTAGAGAAAGAAAGGAAGAGGGAGAGAAACATTGATGTGAGAGTGGAGTATCAATTGGCTGCCTCCTGCATGCCCCCTACCAGGGATCAAGCCCACAACCCAGGCCTGGGCCCTGCCCGGAATTAAACTGGCAACCATTGGTGCATGGGACAGTGCTCAACCACTGACCCACACTAGCCAGGGCTGACCTGCCTCTTAAACACTCTGAAAGGAGAATTTAGGGGCCTCCAGGAGAGGCAGTGCGGGGCCAGGAGGGGAGGGCTCAGTCGCCATGGTGCCAGGACGTAGGCAGCTGCTGGAGCCACTCAGGCTCCCACCGGGGTCTTCTGTGCTCTCACGTGTCCTAGGGTTCAGGTCAGCTAGTCTGTTTGGGTGGACTGTTCACTTGAACTTTCCCTCGGCCCCCTTAGCATTAGTCACAGGATCAGTTCATCCTCGGACTCCACCTCCCTTTCCTCTCACCTCTCTCTCTCTCTCTCTCTCT
>PVJN01030366.1:0-25681 GCA_004026805.1 Lasiurus borealis | reverse complement strand
AATTATTTATTGTAAGATATCCAACTGGACTATAGGATGGATTTGTCTTACAGCAATCTAAAATACAACCTCTTAATATACAGATAGAAAAATATATGTCTTAACCAGTTCGAAGAGAAAGCAAAATCTTGATTGTAAAATTATCATTTTTTTATCCCAAAGTGGATTCGATAAGAGTGTGGAGGCTTCAGAGTCTCTCAGGCTGATGTTTACATCAATGATCCCTTTTGGGACCAGGCTGGAGGGCTGGCATTCCATTGGAAGGGTGTGAGTCACCTCTGGCTATAGAAGGAATTAATAAATAAGGAACCATTACTTGCCCCTGAAGAATTCTTGAACATTTGAATATCTAGTTAGTATAGACCAAGACTGTCTTGACTTTCCATTTGTGGGAAAGTCATACTTTAAGTCAAAAATTTCTGTTCTGCAAACCCAAACCATCATATATTGTCAGAGACTGTAGAATTTATATTATGGTATCTTGTCAAAAGGACGAGAAAAAAACAGTTCTTCATAGGAATTTTTTCTTTGTCTTAAATGTCAATGATCACAAACACTTCTGGCTTCTCTTCAGTATAGACCTGCATGGCTGAGTATGTAATTGCCTTGACTTCAGTTCCCTGAGGATGCTTGGACAATGAGAATTCTTCTCCCCACCCAATAGACCGTAATTTGAAATTTACTTGATCAAGACTAAGTACTTTCACTTCCCGGGGTATGAAGAATTCATCAGCACTGAACTTATAAAGCCACTCATCCAAAAAGTGAAACAGAAGAGACTGCAAATCATCTCCTTGTGTTTCTACTTCTATTGCTTGGAGAGGCTCCACTGTGTCAATATCTGTCATGTAACCAAACATGGCCATTGCACATTGCTCGAAAGCTTCCTCCAGAGTGTCTCCCCATGCATGTAACTGGACATCCGCAGTATGGTCCAAATATTCGTACTTCCGACTGACGGGAGGGTACTTGGCCTTGGTCGCCTTCTGCGTCTCATTCAAATTGTAGTCCCGCACATCTTCCTCTTCCTGCGCCATGACAGCGGCCTCGGGCACGCCACTTCCGCCTCTCCAACACATTTTTAAATCCCAATAACAAGTTCCATGTATACTATACTAGTATATCTTTTCTTATTGCTTACTTTTTTTTTTAGATTTTTTAAAATATATTTTATTGATTTTTTTACAGAGAGAAAGGGAGAGGAATAGAGAGTTAGAAACATCAATGAGAGAGAGACATCAATCAGCCGCCTGCTGTACACCCCCCACTGGGGATGTGCCCGAAAACAGGATACATGCCCTTGACTGGAATCGAACCTGGGACCTTTCAGTCCACAGGCTGACGCTTTATCCACTGAGCCAAACCGGCCCTGGCATTTTATTGCTTAATATTGAATCAAAGTTGTGGGTATGAAGTAAGAAAAAGTATACTAATTATGGGTGTACATGCTGTTATGCAAGGAAAGTTCACATAAAATACTTTTAAGTATTGTAGAGAAACATACCTCCTCAAACTTTATTTTTTTTTTAATATATTTTTATTGATTTCAGAGAGGGAGTGAGAAAGATAGAGACATCAATGATGAGATGCCCCCCACTGTGGATCAAGCCTGAAACCCGGGCCCTTGACTGGAATTGAACCCAGGACCCTTTAGTCCACAGGCTGAAGCTCTATCCAAACCAACTAGGGTGCCCCACCCAAACTTTAGATGGAATGTTTAGATTGCAACAACTGGTATTTTCAAGTGTTCAATTTATGCAACTATTTGGATTTGCTAGTTTTGTTTTCCATTAGCTTCATCAGAGTGCGAGAGAGAAATAATGCTGTAGATTTGTGCCAATATAATTTTAAATGATTATTACATTGATATTCCTTTTTCTTACCAAATAGCTTATAAATTTCCTGTTTTCTTTCTTCATTTTATAAACAGGGGGGGAAAAGCATTTAACATAAAGCTTCATGGCATATTAAAGGAGAGAAAAATGTGAGTGAATAAGTAATGAAGCTGAGAAGGAAACATTTGATATGAGGTAATATGTGACTTGATAGAAGAAAACAAGAATACCTCCTCAGGCTCACCAATAACTCCATTTCTCAATAGTTAGCTATGTTATGATTCAGAGATAAATGGAAACATTTCATGAATAATCAGTAGTTTGGGAAGCTATTTTTTATTATTTGCCCAACAGGTCTTTCATTTCCAAAGCATCGTAACAATAGGGGGGAAAACATATGTAAAGGCTGTCACTGAGATACAAACAATTGACATTCAAAAACTCCCTGCATATAACCATGCCTCGGGTTTGAAGTTTTTATTTGTTTTTCAATAGCACTTCATTGTTTTTCAAGCTCACACCAACAATTCTATTAGTAGAGACTCTTTTGCCTACCACTACCTGGACGAGGAATTGTGGAGAAGCTGTCCAAGAGAAAGAGTTGATGTCCTGGCTGAGAAGCCATCTCCTTGTTGAAACGGGTAGGTTTGGGAACGGAAAGCAAGAAGATGCCAGGCTGAAGGGACCTAAGAAGCAAAGGAAGAAATCTCGCAGAGTTCAGAGAACCACAAACGGTTTGCAGAGAATGGTAGAAAACAAGCTGAAGGATTAGGTCAAGAAAGGAGCCCGAATTTCATACTGTCAGTTTTGATGAAAAATTAGTGAATAATTTTAGGAGGTTAATATTATTATAACTAAAAACAGAAAAAAAGACCACTGTGCTTCATTGTTGAGAAAGAATTAGAAAGCAACAATATTTTAGGCAGGGACTACAAGGAAGTTGCTGTAATCTTGAATGGGGAGATAACAGTAGCCTTAGGTATAATGGATAACTTTAGAGCTCTTTTCAAATACATTAAGAATTTAAAAAAATTTCGGGTGCACATATGGTATTGGGAACATATAGGCTGTCTACCCAATTGCCATTTTCTCTTTCTTCTTTGGTAACTAACTGCTCTTTGGTACTGAGAGCCATAAACTTGAGAGTTCTACTACATTCTGAGCCATACAATTTAGGAATAAAAATGAGATGCAATTCTGGACAATAAGATTTGAAAAACTCCTGATGGCTTTTCATTACTCATAAATGAGAAGATATTCATCAATGTTACATCTGATAAGGGGGAAATATTCACAATTTATAAAGAACTCATACAACTTACCACCAAAAAGCAAACAATCCAATAAAAAAATGGGCAAAGAGCCTGAATAGACTCTTCTCCAAAGCGGACATACAGATAGCCAATAGACATATGAAAAGTTAGAAAACATCACTATTCATCAGAGAAATGTAAATTACAACCACAATGATATGTCTTTTCACACCTGTAAGAATAACTATTATCAATAAATCAACAAACAACAAGTATTGGTGAGGAAATGAAGAAAAAAGAACCTTGTATACTGTTGGGGTTGCAAATTGGTGCAGCCACTATGGAAAACAATATGGGGGTTCTTGAAAATATTAAAAAAATATGAACTAGCAATATGATCTAGTAATTCCACTTCTGGGTATTTATCCAAATAAATCTAAAACACAAATTTGAAAAGTTATATGCAACTTACGTTCATTGCAGCATTAGTTACAATAGATAAGATATGGAAATAATCTGAGTGTCCATTGATGGATAATTGGATAAAGATGTGGTACACATGTGCCCCCCCAACACGTATGCACATACACACACATGCACATACACACAGTGGAATATTACTCAGCCATAAAAAAGAATAAAATCGTACCATTTGTGACAACATGAATGAACCTAGCAAGCATTATGCTAAGTGAAGTAAGTCAGAGAGAGAAATACCATATGATTTCACTTATGTATGGAACCTAAACAAAATAAATAAAACAGAAACAGACTCATAGATACAGAGAATAAATTGATGGTTGCCAGATGGAAGGGGATTTGGAGTGGGGCAGGGATGGGAAGGTGAAAAAGGTAAAGGGATTAAGAAAGAGAAATTAGGGAGAAACGAGTTTGGCTCAGTGGATAGAGCATTGGCCTGTGGACTGAAGGGTCCCAGGTTCAATTCTGGTCAAGGGCATGTATCTTGGTTGTGGGCACATTCCCAGTAGGTGGCTGATTGATGTCTCTCTTTCATCGATGTTTCTAACTCTCTATCTCTCTCCCCTCCTCTCTGTAAAAAATCAATAAAATATATTAAAAAAAAAAAGAAATCGGCAGTTACAAAATAGTAATGAGGATATAAAGTACAGCATAGGGAACATAGCCAATAATATTGTAATAACTATGTATGGTGTCAGGTGGGTACTGGACTTATCGGTGGGATCACTTTGTAAATTTTATGAATGTCTATGCTGTGCACCTAAAACTAATCCTATGTAATAAAGAGGTAATATGCACATTGACCCTCATGCCATAGCACCATCACAAGAGGGCTGCCCTGCCCAGCCCCTCCTCCGGCTTCATCCCTGATCAGCCTCTCCCACCCCAATTGATGGTGGGGCAGCTAGCCAATCCCCCAGGGCCCCTCACCCAGGCCAGCCACCCCCCCCACACACACTTTCCCAGGGATGGGGGTACCCCAGGCAGGCTGCAGGCACAGCGTTGGTCAGAGGCAAAGTTCCTGACTGTACCTACCCTAGAGAGTCCAGAAAACCTCAGCAGTGACCAAAGACCAAAGGACCCTACCCTTGCTTATGGCTCAAAGTGCCAGGAGGAGGTGGAGCATCTTGAACCTGCACATCAAGCCTTGAGGCATACCATGCCAGTGGCAACTGTGAGTGAAAGGAGAAGGGAGAAGAGCGGGAAGCTGGGTGTGGATCTGGGAGGGGCCTGGTCAGCTCTGCCACTTGCCTTCCAGGTGTGGCTAGCCCTGAACCGGGTTGCGCTCAGAGAAGCAACTGTCACTGGGCTCAGTAAAATAAGAGAAATCAAAGAGCTGAGAGTAAATATCCTCCCAGCCCCTTCCTCTACCCCCAGGCCAGAAGGGCTGGGGTTGGAAAACAGCTGCTGCTTTTTTTTAAAATTAAATCTTTATTAGTCAGATTATTACATTTGTTTCTCTTTTTTTCCCCTCTATAGCTCCCCTCTACCCGGCTCCCACCCTCCCTCTACCCTTACCTCCCTAACGTTGACCTCATCCATAAGTGTATGATTTTTGTCCAGTCTCTCCCTGTACACCCCTCACCCCTTTCCCCCTGAGAATTATCAGTCCACTCCCTTTCTGTACTCCTGATTCTATTATATTCATCAGTTTATTCTGTTGATCAAACTTTTAATTCACTTAATTTTTAGCTTCACTTGTTGATAGATATGTATTTGTTCATAATTTTTTTATCTTTTACTTTTTTCTTCTTCATCTTCTAAAAGAGTACCTTTCAGCATTTCATATAATACTGGTTTGGAGATGATGAACTCCTTTAGCTTTATCTTATCTGTGAAGCTCTTTTTCAGTTCTTCAATTCTGAATGATAGCTTTGCTGGATAGAGTATTCTTGGTTGGAGGTTCTTGCTATTCAGCACGTTGAATATTTCTTGCCACTCCCATCTGGCCTGCATAGTTTCTGTTGAGAAATCAGCTGACAGTCATATGGGTGCTCCCTTGTAGGTAATTAACTGTTTTTCTCTTGCTGCTTTTAATATTCTCTCTCTGTCTTTTTGCTCTTGGTATTTTAATTATGATGTGTTTTGGTGTGGTCCTCTTTGGATTCCTTTTATATGGGGTTCTGTGTGCTTCCTGGACTTGTAACACTATTTCTTTCACCAGATGTGGGAAGTTTTCAGTCATTATTTTTTTAAATAGTTTTTCAGTATCTTGCTCTCTCTCTTCTTCTGGCAGCACCACAATTCTGGTGTCAGTACCCTTGAAACTGTCCCAGAGGCTCCTTACGTTATCTTCACATTTTTGGATTCTTTTTTCTTCTTGCTTTTCCAGTTGAGTGTTTTCTGATTCTTTATATTTCAAATTTTTGACTTGATTCTTGCCTTCCTCTAGTCTGCTGTTAGGTCTCTCAAATAATATTTTTTATTTCAGTCAGTGTATGTTTAATTTCTAGTTGGTCCTTTTCCATCTCTAGTTGGACCTTTTCCATATCTAGTTGGTTCTTTTTCATCTCCAATTGGTTCTTTTTCATCTCCTCTTTGGTCTCACTAACTTTATCCAACTTTTCTAGGATATTCTTGAAAAACCTTATAAGCGTGGTTTTGAACTCTATATCCATTTGTTTGTTTTCCTCCATTTCTTTTGTTTGTGATCTCTTCCCTTGTTCTGGCATTTTCACAATGCCAGGAGAACTTCTGTGTTGGATTCAGCCTTATGATACTAGACTTGCAAAACTGCAAAAGCCTCTCTGTTGAGCTTGGGATGGGTGGAGTCTCAGGGCTTAACGGACCGCCTTGTCTTCCAGTTGGCCTCCTGAGTCTCTGGAGCGGTCCCTGAGCATGTGTGCCTGCGCTCTCTTGCAGTGCCTCCAGACTGCTGCCCCTCTGACTCTCCTGCGCTCCGGGACCACATGAGTCTGGGTCCCCAGAATTTCGCCCAAAACTAGGGTTCAGTGGGATTAGAAGTGGCACAGTTGGGAGGGTCTGTCTCCTACCCACTTGTGAAAGCCAGGGGCACAATCAGCAGTCTACCCTCCACACCCAGTGCTGTGTGAGCCACCAGACTTCTGATCTTTTGGGACTCCCCTAAATTTCCATGCACTTCTCCCTTGTAACAGTCCAAACTCTCCCAGATGAGTTTCGGCTGGATCTGGGGTTTAGTGTCATAGGATAAGGGATTCAATGCCTTTGAGAGTCTCCATCTCCCTCCCGTCAAAGAAAGCCAGCTCGGCACTCCGGCACCCGCTCTCTCCGTGCGTGCATCTCTGTACCTCAGCTTTTTGCAGCTCCTCTGGCTCTCTGTGAGCCCCTCTTTTTCCTTCTAGTTGTAGAATTTCCACTCGGCCAGCTTTCCTGTGGTTCTGGATGATGTCCGTTTTGTCTTTTAGTTGTAGTTTTAAATTGTTGTGCGAGGCAGCAGTGCAGGTGTTTACCTATGCTGCCATCTTGGATTCTCCTGTTTTACATTTTATAATGAAAAGATTCCTGCTACGAAGAGAGGAGAGCTGATTCGTTTTCAGCAATACCTGGCGTGTTCCCTGCCCCAGCCCTGAAGCCTGACAGCACCTAGCAAAGGTGTGTCCACAAAGCCGTGTTGGCCTGGCTCCTGGAACATTGGGAGCAAGTTTGAAATGCAGTGATTTTAAAAAAAGGTAAAGATTGAAAAACATCTCTTTGTACGCAAATGGCATTATAAGAGCATCTGATTTTGTTGATTTTGAGGTAGAGCGCAAATAGGTTCATGGAAAAAGCAGATAAAAACAAAGGAAAAGAAAGAGCATTCTGCTGTCCACAGCACTGAACATTGTTTTGTTGTTGTTGTAATTTTTTCTTCTGTTCTTCCAGTTAATATATGCCATTTAAACCACGTTATGGCGTTGGGTAATGAGCTAATTCTTCTTCTATTAAGAGCAAGCAGCAGTGCCTTTCATATGAGTCACATACATTTAATCTATTCAAATAGAGCATACTGAGTGTAGAGAATGGTATGTGGCATTATATAAAGAACCTGAAATTATGATGCTCTCTAGCTGAAGATCACACTTATTTTGCAATTTAGAGAACATAGACAAATCAGGCATTGAAAAGGAATGTGCATGCTTAAGTATGACTTTATTTTCATCCATAATGACCAAACGAGCACCGGTCACCAGAAGGTGCATTGATGGGTCCCATGCGGTGGTGGGTCTGGATCAGGCTGCGTAGTGCGGACCAGGGCCAAGGGACCTGAGGCTGCACCCCCTGCCTCAGCATCGGGGGAAGGGGACCTGAGGCTGCACCCCCCACCTGGCAGGGTTTGACAGGAGTGGAGCCAGCCAGGTCTTGATGTTGCCTAATGGGGTTGGGGCCAGCTGGACACTCTATTACTGAGAAAGGGCAAATAGCAATATTAAAATATTTTCTCTAATTAATTCCCTTTTAATGTACACAAATTTCATGCACCAGGCACTAGTCTATATATATAAAAGCCTGAGGGACCATTACAATGGAATGACCAGAACAACCAGTTGCTATGACATGCACTGACCACCAGGGGGAAGTCGCTCAATGCAGGAGCTGCCCCCATCCTACAGGCCCTGATTGCCAATGGGGCCTGCTGGCCGGGTGGGCAGGGGAGGATGAAGAGGGAGTGAGCAGGAGGTTGGCCAGCAGGCCCAGGCTAGGACTGAGAACTGGAGGTGAGTGGTGGTAGATTCGGGCAGTGAGGGAGGAGGAGGCAGCGAGGCAGAGAGGTGGGGAACCTGATCAGCCCTGATTGCTGGCCAGGCATAGGGACCCCACCTGTGCATGTATTTCGTGCACCGGGCCTCTAGTATAAAATAATATTGAATGTCAACTGTAATTGGGAAAAAAAGGGAACCCATATAAGGAACTTCTTCTCTTCCAGCCTTTGCACATTTTTTGTGGGAGGATGAGATTGATGGGGCTGCTGCAGTCATTTTGAGAGCATGGGGACTATTTTAGAACAAAAACATTCTGGAAATGAAAGAACAGGAATATTTCAAGAAGCAGAGTGTTCAATGACCGTGTTGAAGTGGTGAACTAATTAAACCCAAACTGCCCTATCTCTTGAATTTTTGTTGAGACAAATCAAAATCCACTCCTTTAATACATTTTTATTTGGATTGTCTGCTACTTACATTCAAAGGCATCCTAACTAGTATTTATGTGAAAATATGTAATGGAATTGGAAAATATCCTATACACATATGAACTGTGGAAAGTTGCCCCCCAAAATGTACAGGGAAAACTCATACATCTTTCACACCTTTTTTCCCCTATGGTTACATCTTCTATAATAACTAGAGGCCCAGTGCGTGAAATTTGTGCACTGCGGGGGGCTAGGGGGTCCTTCAGCCCTGCCTGAGCCCTCTTTCAGAAAAGAAGCCTTTGGAGGATGTCCGATTGGTGGATTAGGCCTACTCCCCATCAGTCGGACATCCTTAGCACTGCTGTGGAGGCAGGAGAGGCTCCTGCTGCCGCTGCTGCACTCACCAACCATGAGCCTGGCTCAGGGCTTCTGGCTGAGCAGTGCTCCCCCTCTGGGAGCACACAGACCACTAGGGGGCAGCTCCTACATTGAGTCATAGCAACCAGTTGTTCCACTGTTGGGTCGATTTGCATATTAGCTTTTTATTATATAGGATAGTATAACATCAAAATTCAGAACCTTAGAATATGTTACCTTACACAGCAAAGGTACTTTGCTGAAGGAATTAAGGGTATGGACCTTGAGATGGGGAGATTGTTGTGAATTATCCAGGCAAACCCAATCTAATTGTCTGAGTCCTTAAGTGGGGAACCTTTCAGGAAAATTTGTGACTGACAAAGAAGGATCAAAGATGTAGATATTTCAGAGAGATGGAATATTGCCAGCATTGAAAATGAAGATAGAGGCCCTGAGCCAATGAATGAATGCAGATGACTGTTGGAAAAGCAACAAATAAACTCTTCTAAAAGTCTTCAGAAAACAGCCCTGCTGACAGCTTGATCCTTAATGCGGCCAATGAGACCTGTTTTTGACATATGATGGTAAGAAAATTAAAATGTGTGGTTTTTTTCCCCCCCACAACTAAGTTTGTGGTGGCAGCAAGAGAAAATTAATGCTGTGCTTTTTACCCATTTTAAATTAGATTAAGTGGTTCTTTAATGTAAGCTTTGAGATTTCTCTGTATATTCCAGTTATTAGTTCTTTGCTGGATATGTGGTTTGCACATGTTTTACCCTCGTCTGTAGTTTGTTTTTTTCATCCTTTTCATGAAGACTTGAAAAGCAAAGGTTTTAAACTTTCATAAAGTCCAATTTATCAACTTTCTTTGATGTTGTCTATTTTTCTCCTATTTTTTTCTAATTATGTTGAAAATTATGGCAAAATGTAACAAAAATTTACCATTTTAGCCATTTTTAAGTGTATACATCAGCAGCATTAAGTACATTCACATTTTTTGTGCAATCATCACTGCTCTCCATTTTCAGAATTTTTCATCATCCCAAACTGAAACTCTACACTCATAGACATTGACTATGATTCTCCCTGGTCCTCCCTCCTGTCTCTAGATCACTATTCTCCTGTCACTATGAATATAGTTGTTCTAGGTACCTCATATAAAAAGAATCATATGATATTTGCCATTTTGTGTCTGGCTTATTTCACTTACCATATGTTTTCAAAGTTCATCCATGTTGTAGCATGTATCAGAATTGTATTCCCTTTTAAGGCTGAATAATATTTCATTGTATGTGTATATCACTTTTTGTTTATCAATTCACTTGTTGATGGATTTGGGATTTCAACCTTTCTGATCTTGTTAATAATGCTCCTAGAAATATTGGTGTGCAGATACCTTTCTCTGCTTTCAATTCTTTTGGATACATATCTAGAAGTGAAATTGCTGGATCATATGAAAATTCTGCTTATATTTTTAGGAAATGCCATACTGTTTCCCACAGGGGCTGCACCAATTCATATCAGGAATATTCTGAACATTATCTTTTGTATCATACTCATTGTGGCTGTTTCCCATTTCTAGATTCTGTATGGTCCTCCCTCATAATTAATTGCCTTGTTTTGGTGTCACACAGGCACCAGTTGCTTCCTGAGAAAGGGTGCATAAGAGATACATTTTTTTTACTTGCATGTCTGAAAATGCATTGTTTTACTTTCACACTTTATTATTTGGTTATTTTATTCTAGATAAAAAATATTTTCAAAGGCTTTCCTTTATTGAGTTTCCAGTATTCTTAACTAGCAAGGTCAAATAAATCTTTATTCTCATCCTTTTCATGTTTTCCTTTTGCCCTTCATAAATATTTTTACTATATTTTTTGATTCCCATTCTTCTGCAATTTCAAAATTATGTCCTTTGTTGTTGTTTTTTTTAATCCATTCTGCTAGGTACTTGGTGGGCTGGTTGAATTTCAAAATTCATGCCTGACATTTCTGGGGAATTTTTTTCTTTTAAAAATGTTTTTATAATTTATTTAAAATTACAGTTGGTGCACAATATTATAGTTTCAGATGTACAAACCTGTTACTAGACATTTATATAACTTATGAAGTGATCACTTTAATAAATCTAGTATCCAACTGGCACTATATACAGTTATTACAATATTGTTTTTAAAATATATTTTATTGATTTTTCATAGAGAGGAAGGGAGAGAGAGAGTTAGAAACATTGATGAGAGAGAAATATTGATCAGCTGCCTCCTGCACACCCTTCACTGGGGATGTGCCCGAAACCAAGGCACAAGCCCCGACCAGAATTGAACCTAGGACCCTTCAGTCCACAGGCTGATGCTTTATCCATTCAGCCAAATCAGCTATATTCTTTATCTGGTACATTTACATTCCCATAACTATTCTGTAACTACCAATTTATAATTCTAAGACCCATCACCTTTTAATTTTTTATTTTAAAATATATTTTTATTGAGTTCAGAGAGAGAGAGAGAGAGAGAGAGAGAGAGAGAGAAACCATCAGAGGAGAATCCAAGATGATGGCATAGGTAAACACCTACACTACTGCCTTGCACAACAATTTCAAAACTACAACTAAAAGACAGAACAGACAGCATCCAGAACCACAGGAAAGCTGGATGAGTGGAAATTCTACAACTAGAAGGAAAAAGAGGGGCTCACAGAGACCCACAGGAGCTGCAAAAAGCTGAGGTATGGAGACACACAAGTGGAAAGAGCGGGGGCCAGAGAACCTGGCTGGCTTTCTCTGGTTGGAGGGAGACGGAGATTCTCAAAGGCATTGAACCCCTCATCCTATGACACTAAACCCCAGATCCAACCGAAACTCATATGGGGGGAGTTTGGACTGTGACAAGGGAGAAGTGCATGGAAATTTAGGGGAGTCGCAAAAGATCAGAAGTCTGGTGGTGCGCACGGCGCTGCGCGCAGATAACCGACTGCTGACAGTTTGCTGGCTTTCAAAAGTGGGTGGGAGACAGACCCTCCCAACTATGCCACTTCTAACAACACTAAACCCCAGTTTCGGGCAAAACCCTGGGACCCAGACTCATATGGTCACAGAGCACAGGGGAACCTGAGGGGCAGCAGCCTAGAGGCACTGCGACAAAGCGCACACATGCACAAGGTCCACTCCAGCGATTACCCAGTCACGTGAGACTCAGGGGCTGTAGAGGGCGGGGCCGACTGGAAGGCAAGGCCATCCATGAGCCCTGAGACTCCACCCATCCCAAGCTCAACAGAGAGGCTTCTGCAGTTTTGTATCATAAAGCTGAATCCAACACAGAAGTTATCCTGGCATAGTGAAAATGCCAAGACAAGGGAAGGGATCACAAATAAAAGAAATGGAGGAAAAGAAACGACTGGATATAGAGTTCAAAACCACGCTTATAAAGTTTTTCAAGAATATCCTAGAAAAGTTGGATAAAGTTAGCGAGACCCAAGAGGAGATGAAAAAGAACCAACTAGAGATGGAAAAGATCCAACTAGAGATGGAAAAGATCCAACCAGAGATGGAAAAGGACCAAATAGAGATGGAAAAGGTCCAACTAGAGATGGAAAAGGACCAACTAGAAATTAAACATACACTGACTGAAATAAAAAATATTATTTGAGAGACCTAACAGCAGACTAGAGGAAGGCAAGAATCAAGTTAAAAATTTGAAATATAAAGAATCAGAAAACACTCACCTGGAAAAGCAAGAAGAAAAAGAATCCAAAAATGTGAAGATAACGTAAGGAGCCTCTGGGACAGTTTCAAGGGTACCAACATCAGAATTTTGGGGGTGCCAGAAGAAGAGAAAGAGAGCAAGATACTGAAAACCTATTTAAAGAAATAATGACTGAAAACTTCCAACATCTGGTAAAAGAGATAGACTTACAAGTCCAGGAAGCACACAGAACCCCATATAAAAGGAATCCAAAGAGGACCACACCAAAACACATCATAATTAAAATACCAAGAGCAAAAGACAAAGAGAGAATATTAAAAGCAGCAAGAGAAAAACAGTTCACTACCTACAAGGGAGCACCCATACGACTGTCAGTTGATTTCTCAACAGAAACGATGCAGGCCAGATGGGAGTGGCAAGAAATATTCAACGTGATGAATAGCAAGAACCTACAACCAAGAATACTCTATCCAGCAAAGCTATCATTCAGAATTGAAGGGCAGATAAAGAGCTTCACAGATAAGAAAAAGGTAAAGGAGTTCATCATCTCCAAACCAGTATTATATGAAATGCTGAAAGGTACTCTTTTAGAAGAGGAAGAAGAAAAAGTTAAAAGACAAAAAATTATAAAGAACAAATACATATCTATCAACAAGTGAAGCTAACAATTACTGAATTAAAAATCTGATCAACAGAATAAACTGGTAAATATAATAGAATCAGGAGCACAGAAAGTGAGTGGAATGATAATTTTCAGGGGGAAAGGGTTGAGGGGTGTACAGGGAGAGACTGGACAAAAATCATACACCTATGGATGAGGTTAATGGGAGGGAGGTAAGGGTAGAGGGAAGGGTGGGAGCTATGGAGGGGAAAAAAGAGAAACAAATGTAATAATCTGAATAATAAAGATTTAAAACAAACAAACAAACAAACAAACAAACAAATAAATAATGAGAATCATTGATCTGCTGCTTCCTGCTTGCCCCGCACTGGTGTATTGAGCCTCAAACCAGGGCATATGTTCTGATCCAGAATCAACCATGACCTCCTGGTTCTTAGGTTAATGCTCAACCACTGAGCCACACCCCTCTCAAGGACATTTTCCCATTGATTTTTAAAAAATAAATCTTTATTGTTCAGATTATTACAATTGTTCTTTTTTTCCCCCCTTATTGTTCCCCTCCACCTAGCTCCCACCCCTCCCTCTGCCCTTGCCTCCCCCACATTGTCCTCATCAATAGGTGTTCATAATTTTTACCTTTACTGTTTTCTTCTTCTTCCTCTTCTTAACTCATTTCCCCAATTCCTCTTCCATCTAGCAACTGTCAAAATGTTAACTGGTCCTGACCAGTTTGGTTCTGTGGATAGAGTGTCGGCCTGCAGAAGCAAGGGTAACAGATTGGATTCTCGTCAAGGGCATGTACCTTGGTTGTGAGCACATCCCCAGTGAAGGGTGTGCAGGATGCAGCTGATTGATGTTTCTCTCTCATCTATGTTTCTGACTCTATCTCCCTCTTCCTTCTTCTCTGTGAAAAATCAACGAAATACATTTTTTAAAAATGTAAACTGTATCTATGTCTGTTTCTCTTCTGTTTATTTTGTTTTTTAGATTTTACATATAAGTGAAATTATCTGGTATTTGTCTTTCTGTGACGACTTATTTCACTCAGCACAATATCTTCTAGGTCCACCATGCTATTGTAGACGGCAAGAATTCCTTATTTTTTGAGTCATATTCCTTTGTGTATATGCATATATGCACTACTTTTCTTTATCCATTAATCTATTGATGGACACTTAGGTTGCTTCCATATCTTGGCATTGTAAATAATGCTGCAATGAACATATATATTTTTTTGATTTAGTGTTTTGGGTTTCTTTGGATTAATACTCAAGTGGAGTTGCTGAATCCTTCTTTGTTTCTTATTGTAGCCTTTATTTTAAAGTCTACTTTATCGGGTATAAGAACTGATACTCCAGCTTTTTTGTTTTCTTTTTCCAGCCCTTTACTTTCAGTCTGTGTGTCTTTTGATCTGAAGTGAGTCTCTTGTAGACAGCATATGTAAGGGTCTTGTTTTGTTACCCATTCAGTCACCATATATTTTTTGATTGGAGCATTTAATCCTTTTGAATTTAAAGTAATTGCAGATATATATATATATATATATATATATATATATATATATGTATTGCCATTTTATTTTTCATATTTTTTAAATCTTTTTTTCCTCCTCCTCCTTCTTCTTTTGTTGTTATTGTTGTTGTTAACCCCTCTCAAGGACATTGTCCCATTGATTTTTTAAAAATAAATCTTTATTGTTCAGATTATTACAATTGTTCCTTTCCCCCCCCCTTATGGTTCCCCTCCACCTAGCTCCTACCCCTCCCTCTGCCCTTGCCTCCCCCACATTGTCCTCATCAATAGGTGTATAATTTTTGTCCAGTCTCTCCCTTCACCTCCCCCACTCCTCTTTCCCCCTGAGAATTGTCAGTC
The DNA here is from genome assembly GCA_004026805.1 of Lasiurus borealis. NCBI lineage: Eukaryota > Metazoa > Chordata > Mammalia > Chiroptera > Vespertilionidae > Lasiurus > Lasiurus borealis. The sequence continues at coordinate 10,472 of PVJN01030366.1, read as the reverse complement.
CACTCCCTTTCTATGCCCCTAATTTTATTATATTCACTTGTTAGATAGATATGTATTTGTTGTTCATAATTTTTACCTTTACTGTTTTCTTCTTCTTCCTCTTCTTAAAGAATACCTTTCAGCATTTCATATAATACTGGTTTGGTGTTGATGAACTCCTTTAGTTTTTCCTTATCTGTGAAGCTCTTTATCTGACCTTCAATTCTGAATGATAGCTTTGCTGGGTAGAGTATTCTTGGTTGTAGGTTATTGCTATTTATCATGTTGAATATTTCTTGCCACTTCTGTCTGGCCTGCATAGTTTCTGTTGAGAAATCAGCTGACAATTGTATGGGTGCTCCCTTGTAGGTATTTCACTGCTTTTCTCTTGCTGCTTTTAATATTCTCTCTTTGTCTTTTGCTCTTGGCATTTTAATTATGATGTGTCTTGGTGTGGTCCTCTTTGGATTCCTTTTGTTTGGGTTTCTCTGTGCTTCCTGGACTTGTAAGTTTATTTCTTTTACCAGGTGGGGGAAGTTTTCAGTCATTATTTCTTCAAATAGATTTTCAGAATCTTGCTCTCTCTCTTCTTCTGGCATCCCCATAATTCTGATGTTGGGTATGCTTGAAGTTGTCCCAGAGGCTCTTTACACTATCTTCCAATTTTTGCATTCTTTTTTCTTTTTGCTTTTCCAGTTGAGTGTTTTCTGGTTCTTTGTATTTCAGGTCTTTGAGTTTATTCTTGCGTTTCTCCAGTCTGCTGTTAGATCTCTGTATAATATTTTTTATTTCAGTCAGCATATGTTTAATTTCTAGTTGTTCCTTTTTCATCTCCTCTTGGGTCTCGCTAAATTTATCCATGTTTTCTAGGAAATTCTTAAAAAAAACCTTGTAACAGTAGTTTTGAACTTCACATCCACTTGTTTGTTTTCCTCCATTTCTTTTATTTGTGATTTGTTCTTTTTTCTCCACATATTTGGCTGCTTCCTTGAGTTGGTAGAGTAGCTTTGTGTGCTAGTTGTCCTATGTGGCCCAGTAGCTCTGCCTCCCCAGCTACTTGAGGTGGACAGTCTTGGTGCTCCTCTTTGTGAACTGTGTGTACAATCTTGTAGTTAATTCTTGATTATTGTTGGTACACTGGAGAGAATTGACCTCCAAGCCAATTGATTGTGAGGATCAGCTGTGTCTGCACATGAGTACTTGCTTTCAAACCTCTGCCTTTCTGGTTTCCCTGAGTTTCTGTGCACTCTAGGCACCCATATAAGTCTGGGTCGCCAGGGTCTTGCCCGAAACTGGAATTCAGTGCAGATGGTACGGGATTTCATTGCTGTTGGGAGCCTCTGTTTTCCTTCCACTAGAGAAAGCCAGTGGCACAATACGCTGTCAGTGGTCTGTGTGCACATTTTTGCACACCCCCAGACTTCTGCCTTTTGTGGCTCCCCTAAGTTTCCCTGCACTGTTTCCTTTTCACAACAGTCCAGACTCCCCTGTATGAGTCTCACCTGGAACTGGGGTTCAGTGCAGTCAGAAGTGGGGTTCAGTCCAGTTGGGATTTTCTGTCTTCCTACCGCTAGAGGAAGCCAGCCAGACCCTCTTCCGCCCTTCCTCTCCACAAGCGTGCCTCCATACCTCAGCTTTTTACAGCTCCTCTGAGACTTTGTGAGTCCCTCTCTTTACTTTTAGTTGTAGAATTTTCACTCAGCCAGCTTTCCTGTGGTTCTGGATGGTGTCTGTTCTGTCTTTCAGTTGTAATTTTAAAATTTTTGTGTGAGGCAACAGTTTAGGTGTTCACCTATGCAGCCATCTTCGTTTCTACCATTGATATTTTTTTTAAACAGAAAATGGAAGGGAGGGGAAGAAATAGAAAGAGAGAAACATTGACGTGAGAGGGACACAATGACTGACTGCTTCTTGCACGGCCCCCACAAGGCTGGTTTTGAGCCTGCAAGGGAGGTATGTGCCTTTGACCAGAACTGAACCTGAGATCAATCAATCTGTGAGCCATTGCTCTAATTACCGAGAAAACCAGCTAGGGCTTCCTTCTTCTTAAAGAGGAACTTTTAACATTTCTTTAATACTGAGAAGCTCTTTATCTGTCCTTCAATTCTAAATGATAGTTTTTCTGGATAAGCTTTGTTGGAGGCCCTTGTGTTTTATCACTTTAAGTGGTTCATGCCAATTCCTTTGGTCTGAAAAGTTTCTGTTGAAAAATCATCTGACAGTCTTATGGGGCTTTTTTGTAGGTAGCTAAACACTTCCTTTTTTGCTGGCTTAAGATTATGTCTTTGTCTTTAACCTTTTGCATTTTATTTATGATGTATCTTTGAGGACTGGCTGTGACTACAGCAAATGAGCTGCTGTGCAGTGGCAGACCCCAAGGAACAGGACTGGCTTCATGGGAGTTTCGGTGCCCGATGAGTCCACCCCTTGAGTCTGTCATCGTGGATGTGGTTGGGTTGTAATCTATTGTGATATGAAACTGTCCGCTGGGTGGGCTGGCTCTGGGACCTCCCAGGAAATGAAAGGTCATCCATGTCCTGTGCCCTGTCTGGGGCTACCCAGCATGAGGTACAGAGTGATCTTCAGATTACTGCTACTTGTGCTGGGCTTGGATATGCCCAGGAGAGACTAAGCTGCAAACTAAGACTAGTGCTGCTAGCACTAGGTCTAGGGTCAAATGCAAGAGGTACAGAATATGCACAGGCCAAATACTGCTTGTTTGAGAGATTTTATTTATTATTACTATTATTTTTTAAAATTTTATTGATTTCAGAGAGGAAGGGAGAGGGAGAGAAAGATAGAAACATCAATGATGAGAGAGAATCATTGATTGGTTGCCTCCTGCACGCCCTGTATGAGGGATTGAGCCTGCAACCCCGGCATGTGCCCTTGACTAGAATTGAACCCGTAATTCTTCAGTCTGCAGGCTGACACTCTATCCATCAAGCCAAACTGGTGAGGGCTGTTTGAGAGATTTTAGGAAAGTCTGAATTATGAGCCAAGACAGGCTATTTACATGGAAAAGGCACTGGAAATTAGGTAGGCCTACAAGTTGGGTATAGTGGGATCTCTGGGAATTATCAGGGCTGGGTGAACAGTGTTCACTAGGTTAATGAAGATACTCAGAAATGGAGCCACCTGCTGGTTTTGTGGAACAATGGCTTCTGCCAACACTTTTTTTTTTTTTAAAGTTCTTTGTTGTTTAAAGTATTACATATGTCTCCTTTTTCTCCCACTGACCTCTCCCTGGTTCTTCTCCCTCCTGTTCCCGCAGCACATGCCCTCACCCCCCTACTGTCTGTGTCCATGGGTTATGCTTATATGCATGCATACAAGTCCTTTGATTGATATCTTATCCCTTGCCTTGGGCTTTCCCAAAGCTGGCCCACCTACCCTCATCCTGAAGCCAGATAATTCAGTTCCTCCCAGTATGACCCTGATGTGACTTTTCCAGCTGCTGCCCCAATGTTGAAGCTCAAAGCAAGTGAGTACAAGTAAATTAGTGCAGTGGTTGGCAAACTCATTAGTCAACAGAGCCAAACTACAACGATTGAAATTTCTTTTGAGTCACATTTTTTAAACTTAAACTTCTAACGCCACTTCTTCAAAATAGACTCGCCCAGGCCATGGCATTTCATGGAAGAGCCACACTCAAGGGGCCAAAGAACTGCATGTGGCTCACAAGCCACGGTTTGCTGACCACTGAATTAGTGCATGGGTCCTTTAAGAGGAATGCCTGGGGCTCCAGGATCTGTCCCCACTGGTTTTTATAGCCAGAAGTCATGGGGATTTCTCTTCCTAGCACTGAAAACTTGTACTGGGGAGCCTGGTGTGGGCTGGGACTCCTCTCTTCTTAGGTGGTACCTCTGCAGCCCAGATTTCCACCACACATGGGTATGGCATTAGCCCTTTTCAGGCCTCTGCCCCTCCTGCATATCTCATGGGGCATTTTCATCATTTGCTTGGTTATCAGACTTCTATTCAACTAGTTTGGGCATTCTGAATGATAGTTGTCCTGAACTGAGTTGTAATTTTAATGTGGCTGTGGTGAGAAGGCTTAAAGCTCATTCCAAGGTGACCCTGAGGTTTGGGGTGGGGGGGGAGGGTGGGCGCACTAGCAATCTGAATCTGTGCCAGTAACCTAATGTACATTCTTTTTTTAAAATATATATATATTTTATTGACTTTTACAGAGAGGAAGGGAGAGGTTTAGAGAGCTAGAAACATCAATGAGAGAGAAACATCGACCAGCTGCCTACTGCATGCCTCCTGCTGAGGATGTGCCGGAAACCAAGATACATGCCCTTGACCGGAATCGAACCTGGGACCTTTCAGTCTCCAGGCCGACGCTCTATCCACTGAGCCAAACTGGTTTCAGCCTAATATACATTCTTGATAACCTATAATTAAGTCACTGTCCCTTCCTCCACAATCTGGTCTTGCAAGACCTGTTACCTAAATGCTCACATTTACAGAGGCCATAAACTATGAACAATACATAACCCCTAGAGGGGGTTATCAGCGCTGGCACCAGGCCAGGCCCTTAAATATGGTCTCAAGGTCCCATCCCAACACATGGGGCCTTTTACAAAGCCTATGAAAGGTTTGGAAGGTCCATATTTGGGGGACAAAGAAACCAAAGGGGGTAAAAGAAGAGCTCCACCATATTGGTTTGCTCAAACTTTGGAGGCAACTCCTCTGAGACCAGTGGTTTAATAAAACTATGTAACTCCATTTCTCTAAGTGTCGCTTGAGTTTCTTCAGTCTTCTACAACATCAGGAGGTTCTGCATGCCATGTTTACCTATGCCACTATCTTGATTGGTATTCCCCCATTTTGGGAAATTAAAAAAAAAATTGTTTGATAATTTTCTTTTCTCCATATTCTTTCTTTCTCTCTCTTTTGGATATTGTATAACTTGTTGTAATCCACTAACTTTCTTAGCTTTTCTCTGTTCCAGGGGTTTGCCTTTGTGTTTTAATTTCTGGGATATTTCTTCAGCATATCTTCCAATCCACTCACAGGTTTTTAAAAATTTATGTTATCATTTTTTAACTTCTAACAGTTCATTTTGCTTTCTTTCTTTTTTTAAAAAAATATATATACTTTATTGGTTTTTTACAGAGAGGAAGGGAGAAAGATAGAGAGCTAGAAACATAGATGAGAGAGAAACATTGATCAGTCGCCTTTTGCATGCCTCCCACTGGGGATGTGCCTGCAACCAAGGCACATGCCCCTGACCAGAATCGAACCTGGGACCCCTCAGTCCTCAGGCCGATGCTCTGTGCACTGAGCCAAACCGGTCTCTGCCATTTTGCTTTCTTGACTATTACTTTACAAGTCCTATTATTTTTGTTTCATGAATGTAAAATCTCTTATCTCTCAAAAGGTATTTATTGTAATTAAAAATATTTTTTCTGTTCTCTGTTGTCTTGAATTACTTTTTGTTGGTTTGTACATTTTGGTCTCTGCCTTTCAGCTTAAAGGTTTTCTTCAAATGTGGAGTGATCCACGATTATTTATTTATAGTTTAGGGTCCAGAAACAAAAGCTGACTGGAATTTTTAGGTATAGATGTAGAGGCTGTTGGTTTTTGTTCTACACTGTAGGATAATGTAGTGGAGTTATTTCAATGAAGCCTCCCAACTGCAGTATCCATAGGTCTGATTTCATCAGCTGGTTAATTTATCTAGCAAGAAATCCTGTAATCTCTTGGCTGTGAGCAGTCTGTGCTCTTTTCATAGTACTATCTTGTATAGTTGAGCACTAAAAATTTTAGTCTGACTAGTGTAAGAGTTCAGGAAAGCTAGAGATCATGAGAAGTGGCAAAGTTGGGGAAAATCTTATTAGATGATGGGATAAACTCTCAAAGTAAAATAGGTTAGTCAGCAACTAAGTTGAGAGAGCATCAAATTGAATAGGTAATTAGATGTTACAGTGATAACAAAAGTGTAGCACAGCTAACTAAGCCATCCTATCTAATAATGAGGGAATATGCTAATTGACCATCACTCTGTCATAAGATGGATGCACCCACAGCTGAGGCCAAGCTCCCATAAGAAGCTTTAATGAGCAATCAGCAGGGACCTGAGGCTACAACTTCCCCCACCCAACAGGGCTTGACAGGGACCTCAGGCCATGCTCCTCACCCAGCAGAGTTTGACAGGGGACCTCAGGCCGTGCCCCTCCCCTGCTCCCCCACCCCCCATGGTGAGGCTTTGACAGGGGATCTTAAGGTGCGCTTCATATCCTGGTGCTAGGCTAGGGGACCTCAGGCTGCTCCCTCCACCCCAGCACTGGGCCAGGGGACCTGAGGCTGCACCCTGTTGCCTGGCTGGGCTTGACAGGGGACCTCAGGCTGTGCCCCCCACCCAGCAGTGCATGACAGGGGACCTCAAGGTGTACCTCCAGTTCTGGAACAGGGCCACGCCCCCACCCAGCAGGGCTTGATGGGGAACCTGAGATTGTGCCCCCCTGCAGGTGGGGCTTGACAGGGGACCTAAAGGCATGCCCCCAGCACCTGTCTGGGCTGGGGCACCTCAGGCCATGCCCCCATCTTGATGCTAGGCCAGGGAACCTGAGGCTACCCCTGCCTGGCAGGGCTTGACAAGGGTGGGACTGGCCCTGTCTGGATCTAGCCCAATGTGTGTAGGGGTTGGCCTGGTCTGGGTCTCATGCAATTTTGAGGTACATGTGGGTGGGGACTTGACTCTGGGTCCCATGATGTGCCCCAGACTCTGATAGGAGGTTTTCATATACATTTTACTAATTTTCTTTCATCTCTGACACTTCAATTATAGAGAAAGGTCAAATAGCAATATTAAATTATTTCATGTAATTTAATTCCCTTTTAATGTGCACAAATTTCATGCACTGGGTCACCAGTGTATCTATAATGATGTCTCTATTCAGTCATAAAAGCAGCTTGTGACTTTGGTAAATCATTGATGTCTAAGAGACTCAATTTTTTCAATTGAAAAAATCTGGGGAGACTATCTCTGAAGTCCTGCCTAGGTCTAAAGTTTCTTTAAGGTACTTACTAAGATTATTTTATATCATATGACTTTTTGAATGATGCTGTAATTAGTAAATGACCTACAGTTCATGGGTGTGAACTTAAGAACTATAAAATTACTCACTCCCATGAAAACAGTAATTATTTTAAGTTATAAGGAACTCAATGACTTTATTTTTACTTTAAATACATATGCATGCTACTTTAAAACACCTGTCTACTTTGAGAGTTTATCCCATCATTTAATAAGATTTCCCCCAACTTTGCCACTTCTCATTGATCTCTAGCTTTCCTGAACTCTTATGCCAGTCAGACTAAAATTTTTAGTGCTCAACTATACAAGATAGTACTATGAAAAGAGCATAGACTTTGCTCACAGCCAAGAGATTACAGGATTTCCATAAGTAACCAAGTGTTTTGTAGTCTGAGACCATGGGGATGTAGAATGGAAACTCTGAAACTGATGTCTGCTTTGACTTATGCAGCAGCCACCTCTCTTTCTTCTAGAACAGTTCCTAAATTTTTCTTTTGGAATACCTTCCTCCCATTTTGAAACAGGAATTTTAGGGGTAAAATAGGACAGGTTTAGGAAATTTTAGAAATTAAAGGGACCATGGAGGAAGCGCAGGGCTGCAGAGCAGCAGAAGGTGTATTTCCATAGAATAGGGAAGCTGAAAAGCTGCAACAGGTACATTTCCATAGAATGAGGGAGCTGGGAAGAGCAAAAGGTCTGTACTTACAAAATAGAAAGAAGAAAGCCCTTTATCTGAAAGGAGAAGAAAGCCCAAAGGGAATAGGAAAACAATAAGGAAGGAGTGGGAGCTCAACCTTTGAGCTCAGTAGTTACTATAGTAACCAGTCTAAGGGAACAGTGACCAATCATAGGGGATATCAAGGCACTGGGATCTGCAGCCTTCATAAGCCACAGGGAAAAAGAATTCAGTGGGACCCTTTCCCCCTCCCTACATGGGAGTCCATTCTATGGGACCCTTTCCCTCTCCCCAAGTGGGAGTCTGTACTTGTTCTTCAATGAATCTCCACCTTAAAAAATATATATATATATAAAATTGATTTTCTACAGACAGGAAGAGAGAGAGGGATAGAGAGCCAGAAACATTGATGAGAGAGAGAGACATGGACCAGCCACTCCCTTCCTCCTACCTCCCCACCCCCCGCACGCCCCCACTGGGGATGTGCCCGCAACCAATATACATGACCTTGACCAGAATTGAACCAGGGACCCCTCAGTTTGTAAGCCAACGCTCCATCCACTGAGCCAAACAGGTATTGACAAATCTCCACCTTTGCCATACCACTCTCTGACCATGGATTCATTCTTCGATTCCAGCTGACAAAGAATCTGGGCTTCAGTCCAAAAATTCTGTTTCAATTTCATGTACTTTGACTAACCTTATAGCCAAATCAGGCTGATCAGAATATCATATACTTTGTGCCACAGAGATTGCCTCAGGGATGATCCCACAAGCCAAGCCAATCTGCTACAATCAGAAGCGGCTAGGGACACAGCATGGTACATTCAGGAAACATTCAGATATTAGGCTATGGTTGGAGAATTGAATCTGACTGGGGAAAGTTGGGAGATTAAGCTAAAATGGTGGGCAGGAACAGTTTACGAAGGACCTTGTATGCTATGCTGGAGGATTTGAATTCTTTCCTGAAGAGGTGGCACAGCTATTAATGGATTTTAAGCACAGAGTTCACATGATCACATTTATGATTTAGAAGAATTAACCTGAGAGAGAACCAAGATGGTGGCATAGGTAAACACCTACACTGCTGCCTTGCACAACAATTTCAAAACTACAACTAGAAGACAGAATGGACAGCATCCAGACCCACAGGAAAGCTCACTGAGTGGAAATTCTACAACTAGAATGAAAGAGAGGGGTCACAGAGACCCAGAGGAGCTGCAAAAAAACTGAGGTACGGAGATGCGCTCATGTGAGTGCCGGAGTACCTGGCTGGCTTTCTCTGGCGGGAGGGAAACGGAGACTCCCAACGGCATTAAACCCCTTATCCTATGACACTAAACCTCAGGTCCAGCCGAAATTCAAATGGGGGGGGGGGAGTTTGGACTGTGAAAAGGGAGAAGTGCACGGAAATTTGGGGGAGTCCCAGAAGGGCAGAAGCCGGGCGTTGCACACAGCACTGCTCACAGAAGACCGACTGCTGATTATGCCGCTGGCTTTCACGAGAAGGCGGGAGACAAAGCATCCTAACTGTGTCACTTCTAACTCCACTAAACCCCAGATTCGAGTGAAGTCCTGGGGATCCAGATTCATATGGTCCTGGAGTGCAGGGGAGCTGGAGAGGCAGTAGTCTAGAGGCACTGGGAGAAAGTGTGCGCACACATACAGGGACCCTTCCAGCGATTACCCAGTCACCTAAGACTCAAGGGCCCTGGAGGGCGGGGCTGACTGGAAGGCAAGACAGTCTGTTAAACCCTGAGACTCCACCCATCCCAAGCTCAACAGAGAGGCTTTTGCAGTTTTGCAAGTCTGGTATCATAAGGCTGAATCCAACACAGAAGTTCTCCCAGCATTGTGAAAATGCCAGAACAAGGGAAGAGATCACAAACAAAAGAAATGGAGAAAAACAAACAAATGAATATAGAGTTCAAAACCATGCTTATAAGGTTTTTCAAGAATATCCTAGAAAAGTTGGATAAAGTTAGCGAGACCCAAGAGGAGATGAAAAAGAACCAACTGGAGATGAAAAAGAACCAACTAGAGATGGAAAAGGTCCAACTAGAGATGGAAAAGGACCAACTAGAAATTAAACATACACTGACTGAAATAAAAAACATTATACAGAGACCTAACAGCAGACTAGAGGAAGGCAAGAATCAAGTCAAAAATTTGAAATATAAAGAAACAGAAAACACTCACCTGGAAAAGCAAGAAGAGAAAAGAATCCAAAAATGTGAAGATAGGGTAAGGAACCTCTGGGACAGTTTCAAGCATAACAACATCAGAATTGAGGGGGTGCCAGAAGAAGAGAGAGAGCAAGATACTGAAAACCTATTTAAAGAAATAATGACTGAAAACTTCCAACATCTGGTAAAAGAAATAGACTTACAAGTCCAGGAAGCACACAGAACCCCATATAAAAGGAATCCAAAGTGGACCACACCAAGACACATCATAATTAAAATACCAAGAGCAAAAGACAAAGAGAGAATATTAAAAACAGCAAGAGAAAAACAGTTCATTACCTACTGTCAGCTGATTTCTCAACAGAAACGATGCAGGCCAGACGAGAGTGGCAAGAAATATTCAACGTGATGAATAACAAGAACTTACAATCAAGAATACTCTATCCAGCAAAGCTATCATTCAGAATTGAAGGGCAGATAAAGAGCTTCACAAATAAGAAAAAGGTAAAGGAGTTCATCAACTCCAAACCAGTATTATATGAAATGCTGAAAGGTACTCTTTTAGAAGAGGAAGAAGAAAAAA